>JAUCMR010014720.1:0-15012 GCA_032357425.1 Enteromius argenteus | reverse complement strand
GCGAGCTTGCAGGATTTTTTTTTTTTTGGAGGCTTCCGTGGGAGCGAGCTTTGCACGATTTTTTTTTTTTTTTTTTTTTTTTTTTTTTTTTAGCCAGCGGCTTCAGTGGAAGAGGGCGGGGGGGCTTCGGCGGGGGGGCTTCTGCAGAAGCACCTTGCGAGGAGGTTTTTTTTTTTTTTTTTTTTTTGCGAGTGACCTCTGCGGAGGAAGGTAGAGGGAACCTCTGGGGGTTGTGGGAAGCAGCCTAGCGGGGAGAAAGGGTGAGTTCTTGCGGGGTGGCGGAGGGGTCTGGATGGGGGGATTTGGCCTGCGGGCTCGAGAAGGCTGGGTTAAAAGTGCTTTGGTTTGGGTTGGTAAAGGTTAGCATGCGTGTTGGAAGGAAGCGGGGTCTGGGCGGATATAATTCCTGAAAGCGTCAGAAGACCAACGCCCGAGAGTCTGGATCTGACTGGGGGCGAGGCCTCGCTCGGCGGCTGAAGAGGCGACTTCAATCCAAAAGGAGTGGGAGGAAAATCTGTCTGGGGAAAACCCTGATCTAGCGAGAACGGATTTGAGGTGCTTTTGAAACCAAAACCGAGAAGCTGGTTGGTTGTGCTCATCGGTGAAGAGAGGCTCGAGGGGGGAGGAGGCGAATGAGCTTCTAAATGCTAGGAAGGCTAGTAAGGTTTGCCTGCAGTTTAATGAAGACGTTGTGGCCTCTTCTGAGCTGGTCTGTTTTACTGCGTTTGATGAGGAAGGTAATGGCTTCGTGGCTGTGGATGGTGAGGTCGGAAATAGTGGGATGGATGGAGGGGTTGAAGGGAGAGTTAATGGTGAATTCAGAAACTCTTAGGAAGCCAAAAAACGCTAGGGTGAACATGGCGTCTAGGGTGCGATCGATAAGGGGATTGCAGTAACCTCTGCGGAGGGTGGAGATGCAGAGCGTAAGAGTCTCCAGAGTTATGGGGAGCCTTTGATCGGGGTGGGCGGGGTTTCCTTTTTGGAAACCTTTGATGATGAGGTTAGTTTGGGAATTGGAGATAGCGGGGGAAGAAGTGCCGAGTAAAAGTTTGTGGAAAAACTGGATAACGCTGAGGTATGCCTTGATGGAGCTGGTCTGGAGGAATCTAAAAGCGCTGAGGTAGGATATGAACGAGGTTATAGATAGGAGGGAAAAGTCGGGAAACGGGAGGTTGAAGCTTTGGTGGAAGGTTCTAAAGGCTCTCCAAGCGGTTAGGTAGGATTGCAGGGTTCCGGGAGCTACGGCTCGTAGCATGGCGTAGAGAGAGTGCTCGTAGAGAGGTCTTAGGGGGTGGTTTAGGGGAATATGAGCTGCGAATAGGGAGGTACTGGGGTCGGCAGGGGGTTGGCATCTGGCGCCAGCGTCCTGAATTTCTGAAACAGAAAGCGAGACAGAGAGTCAGCGATAGTATTGTCTTTACCGGGGATATGTTTGGCAGTGAGGACGAATTGGTTTAGAGCAGAAATCCAGACTAAGCGTCTGAAGAGGGGCATGATAGCAGGGGAATGGGAGCTGTGTTTATTAATGCATTGGACTGTGGCTTCGTTGTCGCAGTGAATGACAATGCAGGAAGCGGTCCATTCTTTACCCCATAGGTCGGCGGCTACGACTATGGGGTAAAGTTCGAAGAGGGCGCTGGAGGCTTGGTGGGGCGGGGTAGTGCCTAATTCTGTGGGCCAGGGGTAAGCGAACCAGCGGTTCTGGTAAAAACCACCGAAGCCTGTGGAGGGGGCAGCGTCGGTGAATAATTGGATATCGACGGGGTTGGCCAAGCAGTCTTTGTAAAAGAAAGAATGGCCGTTCCATTGGGACAGAAAGGAGATCCAAAGCTGGATTTCCCGGAGGCAAGGGTCGGTTAAGGTTACGGGGTCTTCGAGGGAGAGGACGGAAGCGGCTAGATTTAGCAGGTGGGAAATGAAAGGTCGGCCCTGGGGAATGATGCGCATGGCAAAGTTAAGATGCCCCAAAATGGAGAGGAGTTCACGTTTGGTGCGCTGGGGTTGGTTTAGGAAATGGGTGGCGATGATAATGATTCTGTCCAATTTTTCTTTGGGAAGGGATGCTTAGAATTTCTTGGAGTTGAGGTTAATGCCCAGGAACTCGATGCATGTGCTGGGGCCTAAAGTTTTCTCTTGGGCTATTGGGATGCCTAGGCGATCGAAAATTTTTAGGACGGAAGATAGGTCGGCGGCGGGGGGGGGCGTGAAGGGGGGAGATGACTAGGAAGTCGTCGAGGAGGTGAATGAGGTGGTGGATCTGGTAATTATTGGACAGAATCCAGCAAATGGCTTCGGAGAGCATGTCAAAAATTTTGGGACTGCTTTTGCATCCGAAGGTTAGGCGAACGGCGAAGTAGAATTAGTTCCGCCATAGAATGCCGAAAAGGTGCCAAAATTCGGGGTGGATGGGCATGACCTTGAAAGCGGAGGTAATGTTTACTTTAGCTAACCAGGCGCCTCTGCCGATTTTCTTAATGATTTCGATGGCTTGGTCAATGTTGTGGTAGAGCAGGGAAAATACCTCGAGAGGGATCAGGCTATTAATGCTGGGGATGGGAGAGTTATGCGGGGATGAGAGGTCGATGATTAGCCTCTTTTTCCCTGAGTATTTGCGGGTTGCAACGCCGATTGGGCTGACCCGAAAGATGCTAAAGGGGGGGGGGGGGGAATTGGCTGATCATGAAAGTGGAGTCTAATTCTTTTTTGATTAGAACGTCCACGGAGTCTGGATCGGTGGTGGCAGACTGGAGGTTGGGGCATATGAGGGATTGGGTGGGTGTACAGGAAACCCCGGGGTGGAATCCTTGTGTTAGACCTGATAAAAGATAAGCAGAGAAGTTAGGGTCAGGGTGAGATGACAATTCGGCAGATAAAAGAGAAACATTGACAGGAGTCGATAAGCACTTTTTGGTATTTTTATTCAAAGCGGAACAAATGAGTTTGGAGTGGGCCCCCCGCAGAAGGAACAGATATGGAGGTAGCGGCAAGAAGAGCGGTGGCATTTGTGATTGTTGAAGTTTTGGCAGATGGTTTGATTGGAGGGGATGGGAGGGCGGGGAAAAGGCTGCTGCAGGAGAGAGGGAATTTTGGGGACGTAACTGGAAGATCTGGGCCTGGTGGGTTGGGAGGTAGAAGGGTGAGAGGTGAGGGGGCAGGAAGAAGAAGGATGGGTAGTGGACCTGCAAATCGCGCAGGTGTAGTTGCAGCAGCCGGTAAAGATGCGGTTATGTAGGTCTAGGTCCAGGGCACCCCAGTAGACGCGCTGGTTCCACTGGGATACCCTGGCGGCGGATTTGGCAGAAAACATTCTGTGGTAGGTGTAGAAATGAGTACCCCCATAGGAGGACGCGAGCTCCGCAATGATAGCGAGGTAGTCGTTGAGCTCGCGCCTTCTATGGGGGTACACGGAGCAAGTAATATCGATGTAACGGATGAAGGCGGTGGTAAATTCAGGGAAGGTGAGAGCTCTGGAGGGATGGGAGGGAGCGTTTTTTAGAATGAGGGAAAAATTGCCGCAATCCACCTGGCGATCTGCAGGGTTGGGAGAAAAAGGTGAAAGAAGTGCGTAAAGATCAATATCATTACCTGCGAGAATTTGGCTGTGCAGGAGGGGAGATACTAGGGAGGGCTCGGAGGCGAGGGCGTTGGCTGGTACGGGGAGACCTTGGGCTGTGGACAGGGAGAAAGGAGAGCGAGAAGAAGCAAAGGGGAGGGAAGGATTAACAGAGAGAGCGGAGGATTGCAGTGGGTTAAGGTTAGCGAGGGAGGCGGAAGAGGAAGGAGGGGCCTGAGGGGGGAAAAGATAGTCAGTGTGGGAGGGCCCGGGTTGCTGGAAGTCTGAGGGGAGAGAGAGAGAAATGTTAGTATTAGCGGCGGGTATATTGCATGGCGGAAGAGGAGCGGCTGGCCAGCTGGTGAGGTACTCGGAAATGGCTTGGTGGAGTTGAGCTGGGGTGATCCTGCTGGATGGTACGGGCTGGGCGGGAGGCTGAAGGCTGGCGGACGGCGTGGAAAGGCTGCCGGATGAGCGGGACGGGATCATGGGAAGTGGAGGCTCTTTGGCAGCTGGAGCGGCGGAGAGCGGAGCGGGCGTGGAGGAGATGGCTGATTTGTGGGATCTTTTCCTGGGCGTTGGTGTGGCTGGAGGAGAAGCATCCGGAAGGTAGGTGTTTAGCATGTTAATGAGTTCGGTTTTGTTTGCTCTCCGGGAAAACGGGATTTTTCACTTAGGTTGATAATGGTCCATTTGCCGCAATGAGAGCGGGCGGAGGCATAGGAGGAAGCGTGGTGGAAGAGATCTGGCGGGCGGTGGAGAGCGAGAACGGGCTCGCGTTGTAGGCAAGCCGGGAGGCCTGGTAGGCCTTCGGCCTCTGCAGGGAGCCGGGGGCTCGAGTATGGCTTGGAGCGGCGTGGCTGCTTGGTAGCAAGCGGAATGAGGCTTGGAAGAGGTGGCGGCCTGCTGGCCGGCCATGATGGCGTGTTGAGGCCTTGATGAAGCGGCGGCTTGTTGGCTGGTCGGAAGCACGGTTTGAGGCTTGGAGGAAGCGGCGGCCTGCTGGCCGGCCGCGATGGCTTGTTGGGGCCTTGATGAAGCGGCGGCTTGTTGGCTGGTCGGAAGCACAGTTTGAGGCTTGGAGGAAGCGGGGCCTGCTGGCCGGCCGCGATGGCGAGTTGAGGCCTTGATGAAGCGGCGGTTTGTAAGTTATCGCTTCTCCCGAAACTTTGTTATTATCAAAACAAGCCCTTATGATAAAAATTTAGGCGTATTTGGCGTGCTGTCCAGGGAGCGAGCAGGGATGTCGGCGAACACTGAGCCCTAGAAGATGGAACCCTAATAGATAGAACCCTAACTAGGGCTGAGCTCGACGTCCGGCTCGAATCCCGCTCGCCCCCCAGAGGAAGACACGAAATAAACAGGGTGGAGGAAGGATGCGTAACGAGATAAGGAAGGGAAGGAAAAGGGACTTATTTAAGGGGAAGGCTTATGAATTTGATTGGATGAAAAGGAAATAGGCTGATTAGGAAATTGGTAACAGCTGTAGCTAATCATGCGTCAGCGCTCCTTCCGAAACTTGTTTATCAACATCACATAGTCAAAACAACTACAGGGTTGTATATAATTGAAACAGTGCACACTTAAAAAATAAGCTGTAGTTTTTGTCTCTCTGGCGGACACACTTCTCTTTCGAACAGTTTCTTTGTCTCTCGCGCAGAGGTGCAGCGTCTTGAGAAAAAACAAAAGGCGTATTATATTGAATGTCATACTCTGTATGCCAAAAATGGCAAAAGCCAAACCAATGGGGACATTTGTCTTATTTTGTTTTCTATAGCTTTTAACCACTAAATGTCTGTTCTGTTTAATTTACTGTGGTGTGATGTATAGAACAAATAAAGTAAAGCACAATGGTCAACATGTTGTTTTAATTCTGCTAAATAAATTAAAATTGATTAGGTGACATTATGTTATTACTTTTTGTTGTTGTTATTCATTTGTATACTGTAGTAATTTAATTAGTTAATAATTATTACACCACTATAGCAACAGTAATTTAAAAGCATGAAGTTCTGCTGTGTGGTAAGATCTGTATTGCTGATTTAACAGATTAATATATTTATTCTCAGTAACTAATACTAAGAATGGACTGTGTGATCTGTCTAAAAATACAGATTTCACAGCAGTTATCAGTGACAGAAATCCCCTTCGCTCCGTCATAAAACAGTGACCTTCAACAGACCGTGCAAAAGTGTTATTACAACAGCTTATCTTATGATTTATTTATATATATATATATGTACAGACAAATACAGTACGTAGTCTATATTCCACATGACTGAGTGGGCTGTATTCAGGTCACAAGTCTGGGTATTTTATGAGCCTAAAATAACATCAGAAAGTGTTCAGACCTCTTCATTTGGCAATGGGGAAAGGGCATTATAACAAAAATAAGAAAGGAAAAGAAAAGAAAAGAAAATATAGAAAATAAGGATGTGCATTAATAAATAATTTGCAATAAGCAACACAACATTCCATAAAAAACAAATTTTTAATTTAATGGTGAAGCTACAATATCTGAAACAGCTTATTCTATGTGCTCCATAGCCATCTTCCAAGCCAAGTCACCATTATTTATACCACGCTGTATACAAATAGTAAAATAAGAAAATAAATTATGGAAACTCATAGGGTTTCTTTTTCTTTTTTCTTCGCTCTCTATTTAATCTTTAACCCTTAAGAATAAAAATTATACTGTTTGTTTAATTCTAATTATATAAGTCATATCAGTACAAAAGTCAACCTTGATAAAAATTTCATACAGAACTCAAAAATGGACTGGACAAAATTATTGGCAATGTGCCAAAATTGTAAGAAATAATAATTTTTCAAGCATGTGATGCTGCTGTAATTTATATTTGGAGCATGGAGAAAAGAAGTTCATCTCCAGAGATCTTACTGTTCCTGTGTCCACTGTACGCAATATCATCAAGAGGTTTACAGTCCATTGCACTGTAGCTAACCTCCCTGGACGTGGAAGGAAGAGCAAAATTAATGAAAAATCACAAAGAAGGATTGTTTAAATGGTGGCTAAAGAACCCTGATTAACTTCCAAACAAATTCAAGATGATATACAAAGCCATGGTCATGAGCAAAAATATTGACACCTTTGCAATTCTGTCAGTAATTTTCTATTAATTTGCAACTACTGTACATGTCTGTACTAATGTTCAGAGTAGACTGTTATACATCTAAGTGCAATGTTAGTAGAATATCTAATATATAACAAGAGAATAATCCATGCTTGAAAGAAGCAGAGAAGTTTTATATTTAAGATGGGACCGGCAGAGGAGGAAAGACTCCAGGGGTGGATATAATGATAGGGCCGGTCGCCATGATTTTGCCAAGTAAGACATGATCCTGGATCAACATTACTGTCCAAAGATATAGACCTATACCAATCCCTAACCCTACCCCTAAACCTAACCCTACCCAAAATGTATGCCTAAAATCAGTGGGAATGATAGCTGATTAAGGGTGTAGAAGCACCTAACCCTCACAAGAATGTAGATCTAGGAACATCATGTACTTGGTGAAATCACGATCACCGGCCAAATGTGGGCTGGATCTGGGCCAACACTATGTTGCTGTCTGGGGGATTAGAACCATGACTGACCAGTTAATGAGTGAAGCTGCTGTACCAGTTTTGGTATCTCAATACAGTGGAAATTGGCTATGGGACAGACTATACCACAGGCTAGGGATCAGGCAGTCATTTGCCGTTTAAGTCAAGGGAGGTCCAGAGATCTCACCAAAACCCCTTGTCAGACATTTCCTCCTTCTTATGAACAGTGCAAGTGAGGATCAGGCATGGTTCCAGAATCAAATCAAGTCTCTTCTTAAATTAGTGAGGGTGCTCTGCACTTAATGCACATTTATTTTGATGTATATTTTATAACTGCAATTTTGAGAGTAAATCTCACATTTATATGTGTTCCTGAATATTCCTGCATAATAAATTTCCTATTAACAGCATGTCTACAGTTTTGTCATAATGAGATGATTGATAAGTGTCCAAAACACTGTACAGCACTGTACAAAAACTCTGGCATTGAGCACCTAGTGGATTGCTACTTAAACACCTCTGATTGTCTGTTGAGTTCAGGAATGGCACCCTATACCATCCGCTTACAACCAGGCTGGTGGAAGAATTAGAGATGAAGAATAAGAGGTGTTTTGACTGAACTGATACTGATTTGAGGAAACGTGTTTGACTGCTGGTCACTGAAAATATCTGTGGTCAGGTAACTGTGGTGAGCCCTCCTTTCACGCACCTGCAGTACCTCCCCAGAGCTTCTAAAAACACACAGCCTAATTACTCTCCACCACACTCCCAGTTCCCCTCACACTGTTTCATCTCCCTCAGACTAACATAGAGACACACACACAGATGCACACATTCCCCAGTGATTCAGATGTGGCTAGCAAACACTCAACATTGCAAAATGTCACAACATGTGTCTCTCTCAGAGGAATAGACCGGCTGCTATCTAAAAAAGGAATAGAAGAATTAAAAAAAAAAAAAAAAATCATCTGTTTGTAAATCAGTTGATAAAAGAGAATGAAGGGGGAAAATATAAAGAAATCCGAAACTATACACCAAAAGAGAGAGAGAGAGAGAGAGAAGAAAGAAAGAAAATCAGAAGTTGAGAATGCAACCAGCTTCAAATTAGTCAGTACTTTTATCAAATGCAATATAATAAATGTAAACAACTATAATAGATGCTACCCAGAAAGCAACATAGTGTTGGCCCAGATCCAGCCCAATCCCATGGATCTGGGCAAAATCTGCTTGCTGGGATACTTTATCAGAGATGAAATATATGTTTGTCCCTGCAATGCAAAAGAAAAAGGGGATCAAACTTTAAAAAACCGTACAGTAAATGGAGGATAATTAATCACATGGGTTAGCACGTTTTCTGAAGTGATTACATTTATTTGTGTGAAAAAATTTTCACTGTACATCTTGCTGTCCTTTGGTCTGATGTTTTGATATCCGTTTGATATCCGTTGAACGCTCAGTCCAGATCCCCACAGATTCCGTTCCGCAGTCACAGCCAGGAGAGCCATTCCTGAACCCTGAGAATCCAGTCTGCCAGTCACAGCCAGGAGTGCTGTCATTCAACCCTGAGAATCCTGTTCGCCCTATACTGGCCACGGAGGCCGTTGAACTCTCGTCCAACCCTGTATCGGCAACGGAGGCCGTCCCCGAACTCTCGTCCTGCCCAGCTCAGGCCAAGGAGGCCATCCTCAACCTCTCGTCCAACCCTGTTCCAACCACAGTGACCACCCTTGAACTCTCGTCCTGGCCTGTTTCAACCACAGAGGCCACCTGCGACCTCGCGGCCTGCACTGACCCGGCCGGGGAGGCCATCATTAATCTCTCTGGGCTCCCTCTTACAGTCTCATCTGCTCTCCCCTGGTCTCTTGTGCTACCCTGGTCTTCTGTTCCAGCTGTGCCGCCCTGGTGGGCTCCCATTCCACCTGCACCACCCTGGCCTCTCACTCCGCCTGCACTGCCCTGGTGGGCTCCCATTCCACCTGCACCGCCCTGGCCTCTCACTCCGCTGTCCCAGCGCCTGTTCCGGCCTGGAGGACATCTCTGCTGTCTGCTCCGCCCTGCAGGGTGTCTGTCCTGTCTCCGCCGTCTGCTCCACCTTGGTTCACCTACAAGCTCGAAGCAGGTACTGTCTCGGCCACAGAGGCCATAACTAACCTCTCTATGCTCCTCATTTCAGTCCTGCCTGTTCCGCCCTGGGGGGGCGTCACTGTCACCTGCTCTGACCTGGAGGGCGTTCCTACCGCCCGCTCCGCTTTGGAGGGCATCTCTGTCTATAGCTCCGCCCTGGAGGAAGGTTCCGCCGTCTGCTCCGCCCAGGTGGGCGTCTCCGCCGTCTGCCCCGCCCTGGAGGGTCCTACCACCATCTGGACCACGATGGCCCACAATTATGACTGTTTCACTCCAACTCCTGGCCTACTCATCTTGTCTCTGCTCCATGGCCTCTCCCAGCTCAGTTAAGAGTGTCTGGAAGTCACTCCTAGGGGAGGGGCTGTGTCACGATCCTCACTGGAATTCCCCTCGGAAACCTCCAGAGTGCACTCCAGCCCAGACTATGTTCACTGTTTGTCTGTCCCTCCGTTCTGTGTTCAGGACTCTTATTATGGACTCTTGTCTCCTCCCAGCTTGTTTCTCGTCCTGGTTACCCATTAGTTCCTCCGCCCCCTCGTCTTTGTTCTGTCATCTAGTAGGTACAACATTAACCATTTCTAGGATGGACGACTCGACAGCCAGCCATTACTTCTGACAACTTTATTCTGCATTTCTGGATGTACCGTAACACATTCAGTATAGTTTTCCACACATACTATGTGCCTTATAACATTACCGAATGGACCCTAATACTACAGTCTTGTATTCACTTGTATTTAAGGACTCGTTTGTGTCTCACCTGTTGCTGATAATTGTGGTGTTTTCCCCCTCTGTAAGCCGTTTCATTTGGATTGTTTGTTATCAACCTTTCCTGCCCCGGATTCTCGCTCTTGCCCCGCCCTTTTGGATATGGTTTGCTGTTCGCCCGACCTTCTGCTAAGTTTCTGGATTATTCTTGTGTTTGACTCCGTTGTTCCTGTTCGCTGTGTCTTCGACCCTGCTTATACACTGAGTTTTCTAAATAAAGAAGCTTTGCATTTGGATCGGCCTCTCCTCGTCCTTCTGGATCTGGGTCTTGTTTAACTCTGCATTGAGGACATTTCATACACAACAACCTACAGAAGGGTCCATCATAATTCGTAAAAAGACACAGATGATAATAAAAAAGTTAATAATGTTAATAATTAATAATGGTAAGTCAAAACCACAGTATGTGAACGCTAACCTGATTTTACCAAGTGCAACATGTGGGACAACATTGTGATTATCCAATCAGATTTGAAGAAACAGTTACAGTTTTTACAGAGTCATTCATCTATCATTTCCTCTGATTTTAGACATTAATCATGGGTAAGGTTAGGTATAGGTGGAGAAATATGGTCAAGACTATATTTTTGCATTAAAATATTGTTCTAGGGTCAACAAAATATGTTGACCTAGGAACACATTATTGATAGAATCAGGACTGTGATGTGAACATGGCTTACTTCAAACTGTAACAGTCTATGTTTATTATTTTTTTTTAAGTTTTAATGTAGCAAAGTGTTGTTGGTTGTAGAATACTCACATCAGCCTGAAAGGTATTAAAACTTACAATCTTTTTTGCACTCTTGAAGACTCTTCACCAAATACTACACTTCAGTCTGGCAGAATTTTCTGCACATTTCACCACCGAGGCCAAAATGAGCACTGTGAATGTAAGAGCCTTACACTAGATTATTTGTTTGAATTGCATTTCAGGGCAGTTCATGAAGACATATAACAGAAGATGCAGTGACAACCTGGACAGAGGTCAATTCCAGATCCAGCCTCCACACCAGACTTCTCACTTTTGGCACTTGGATTGATGTCTATAAGATATTATGTGTACTCTTCAGACTAAACCTGGAATACACAACCTGATTTTTGATATTTTCAGCAAATTTCAGAACACGTTTATTTTGAGTCTTGTACTGCATGATCGTTGGCAGAACCTGATTTTGCTGAGTTCGACGTGTCCCTGGGTCAACATCTTTGTTGATCCTGGAACAACATTGTGATTAGCCAATCAGATTTGAAGGAGCAGTTTATAGTTTTTGTGAAGTTTAGGCTTACAGTCAGTGTTTGGTGCTTGTACATCAGTGTCAGTCATCTATCATTAAATATTAAATATGATTTTAGGCATTACTTATAAGGTTACTTGTAAGGTTAGGTTTAGGTGTATAGATATGGTCAAAACATTTTTTTTCTTTTTTTCTTTTTTTTCATTTTGTTAATTCCTAAGTCTAAGTGAACTTCAGAGTATGTGTGGGTACATTTCAAATGATGGAACCACTTCTTGATAAAAACAACAAACAAACAAATAAATAAGAAAAGAAAAACTAAAAGGTTCTGAGAATGTCATATCTTCAAAGCTCTCCTATGGTTCTTGTCAAGCATATTCAGATTGTTTGCAGATGTAGATCATCTTAAATGTTATGTGCATTCAAATAGCACACTGGTAACTACAAAAAGCAGAGCATATTAAATCTGTGTGAAAACATGATACCTTTACAAAATAAGCTGACAATTTGATGGTTTCTTTGTACAACAATGAGAAGTAAACCACAAGCATGCTGCAGAAACTGCCTTTTCCTGGACACTCTTCCATTTCAAAGAAATGAATAAATAGCTAGCAGGCAGACATAGTTCTTCCAGACTTCTGTGGCAGTTCTGATGCAACATTCATTGGGGATTCACATTCTTCAGCTCAAAAAAAAAAAAAAACAAGCTGACACAGCAGCCACATTCACGATCTTTCAGTTTGAAACACACGCGTCAGCGCAACCGACTGATGCATACAATGCAGACTGCAGCAACCAATGACAAATATCCTCACAATGACAAAACAGTGATTCCTCTTTCGGTTTGTTTTATTAGACTGCACTTGCTTTATGATGCTAAGAGTGAATGTATGCTGTCTGTGAAAGAAATTCATTTAAATAAAAAGCTGAGCACCTGCAGGCACACTGAAAATTGTTCATTTTTCTGTTTTGTTCTTCTAAACATTCTTTTGTTTTTTGTGGAAAGTGGTTGTCACCACAGAACTGTGTCGCAATCTCTGTCACACCAAATGACTGACATTGCAGCTGTTAGCAGAAAACTCAATCCCACAATCCTCAGCTCTTGCCTTCCCCAACACACAAGTTTTATATATGTTGTATATGGATTTAACGTCTGTAGACAAATTCTAATCACATAACTTGATGTTAAGTCTCACTGTTTTATTTATTCAGCTGATTCTTGAGACACGAGACAAACCACATCCTAGAATGCATCTGTCATTAGCTTTGTCAGCTAATTTCTGTCAGTTTTTTTTTGTTCAAGCACATTTTTGCCCACATTTTGCACATTTTATAATATATATAATCTCAAAGCTGATTTTTAAAATAAGGAAAATACTGCCTAATTTTCCCAACAAAGCAAAGGCAGCTGTGGCAAGGAACAAAAATGGCGTAGTAGACTAAAATCAGATGTTACTATATTATTATCATTCTTATTCTTATAATTATTTAAAAAGAATGCCATGTTTAAATTAATTGTATCAACATTTTCATTTATTAATTATTTTAGAGATAATGGGTTTGCAGCCTAAATGGGTAACAATTTACTTTTTTTCCCGTAGTCCACTTTAGACATTCTACTAACAATAAGTACTTTGAACTACATGTCAACTAGCAGTCATTATATTATTAGTAGACTGTCTGCTTAATACTTCCTAGCACTTTATTTTGATGGGTCCACAACATACAACATACTGACTATGAGAAACTTTGCAAGTATATGTCAACTTATCTACTAACCCTAAACCTACCAGTTTACTCCAAGAGTTAGTAGACATTTAGTTGCAAATTAATGAGAATTAGCTGACATGTAGTTGACATGCAGTTACAAAGTTACTTATAATAGGTAGAATGTCTAAAGTGGACTATCAAATGTAATGTAACCCCTGAATGTCCTCTTTTCATACTTAACTTGCATATTTTCATATTAGATGTGAGTCTAATATGGGCTTTCTCGTTTGGCACATCAATTGCCAAACCTGTTGAATGCTCCCTAATGCCTTTTTGCCTCCCGTAACTTACTGACGACCGTGTTGACAGAGTCACCAAATAGGTGCAATGTGGGGGCATCAAGGAGGAACACGAGGGCAGCATGCTCTTCCCCCAAACATTTCAAACAATCCTAATGTGAGTCCTCTTCCAAGTGAAGACACACACATGGGCCAGATGTGGGCTGGATTTGGGCCAACACTATGTTAATGTGTAGGAAATGACAGGTTTCTGTCAGGTGGCAGGGGAAAGGACATCAGTGATGGTCTCTTCCCTTCTTTGGTGATCTCTATGATGAGAGAATTCATTAGTGGAGTTAGCCATATTTGTCCTGGTTTTTTTTTTTTTTTTTTTGTGCCCTCAACCTTGAATTTTTCAAGTATTGTGGATTCAAAGATTCATGATGACACCCCAAGTGGAAGAGACGCTAGCGGGCTATCTCTCCTTGGGGTGCATCATCACTCGAAGAGTCAACGCTACCTGCCAAGCCATGTACAGCAACATCTACACTGGTGGGGAGAGCATTTCATGCAGTAGGTCATGCTGGTGCTGCCTTGCACACCACAGTGGTTCTGTAGACATATCAAACTGACATTCTTTAAGATCTGAGAGCAGGGAGGTTAACAGGCTTGAGAAAGGTTTCTCCCCTATGTGATCTAGTGTCAGGCTGTCGGCCACCCAGTTCCAACATGGTTCAGCTCCTCTGAGGCGAGAAGCCCAAAGAGAGAGAGTGTGTGAGTAATATTTGGTAGCGTGGAAGCTACTGCCAAATAAACCCTCCTTGGGTTGTAAGGACAGTACAAGAGGGCTGATGGATATGATCTGCATATCGTCCTCTGCTTCAACGGTGTGGTCTACACTATTGTGAAACCAGAACAATCATAATTGTTGACACTGGAAATACAAGCTTTGTCAGATAAGGAGGTTGTAGAAAATTCCCCCTCCTAGACAGAGAGTTTTGTTTTCTGCTTCCAGAAATGATGAGGGGTTGCATCCACTCTAGATCTTTTGCAGCTGAAGCTTTCTAAGAACGTACAAGTTCAAAAGGGAGACAATGATTGTTTTCTTACACCAATCAGTGGATTGTTTTTAAAAAAAAATTATCTCAAGGATGCATACTTTCATTTAGAAATTTTGCCATAATGCAGGAAGTTCCAGAGGTTGGCTGTTGGGAGTAAAGTTAACCAGTATTGGGTTCTTCCATTCATCCTAACCTTATCACCCCGCACATATGCAAAATGCATGAATGCAGCTTTAGCATCAGCGACTGGCTGATTTGGTCGAGTCAATCACTTTTTTATTTATATTTATATAGTGCTTTTAACAATACAGATTGTAGCAATTCACTGAGCATTATCGAATAGGAGAATAGAGTAATGTTAATGTATAATGACAAGATTAAACTATTTATTTATTAAATGCAGAGAGGGTCTCTGTAATCAAACGACGATAATCACTATAAATTAGATGCCCCCAACTAAGCAAGCCAGAGGCGACAGCAGCAAGGAACCAAAACCCCATCCGTGAGAGAATGGAGAAAAGAAAAACCTTGGGAGAAACCAGGTTTAGTCTGGGCCAGTTCTCCTCTGGCCGGACGCCCAGCACTTAACTTCCAGTTCAATTTTAAGCACATTTAAGTTAGTGCAAAGGACTTATAGTGTTTGTGTGTGCATTTGGTTCCGGTGATCTGTCCACAGGGCTCATCTAGGTGTTCTGGTCTCCGATGAAGATGATCTCTT
>JAUCMR010014584.1:0-15033 GCA_032357425.1 Enteromius argenteus | reverse complement strand
CAACAAAGTATTGAGATGAAATTTTGTTATTGACCAAATACTTATTTTCCACCATAATTTGCAAATAAATTCTTTAAAAACCTTACAATGTGATTTTCTGGATTTTTTTTTTTCTCATTTTGTCTCTCATAGTTGAGGTATACCTACGATGAAAATTACAGGCGTCTCTCATCTTTTTAAGTGGGAGAACTTGCACAATTGGTGGCTGACTAAATACCTTTTTGCCCCACTGTACAAAAATTGCATAAAGAACTGACATCTAATACAACATAAGACACAATCTTAAAAGTTATAAAATATACTAGTAATTTTCTTTGTGCAAAATGTAATATGATTCTTTTTTTTATTTTTCTGTTGATTAGGCTGTGAAATATGGAATAATCCGTGACTACAGACACCTCTGAATGCAGTCATGAATAAAACATACTGTACATACTGGAAACATGCATGTGCTGGAATGTATAGGTGCGCATTTGTGTGTTTGTGGCATGGATGTGAGGGTGTGGATTACTGTAGGCTGTGCTGATTTATGAGCGCTGCACTCTGCCTGTGATGGTCATAATTAATCTGTGCTGATGGACTGATGTATGCACAGCATATGGCTGCGAGAGGCAGATTATCTCTGCACCACGGCTCCTGCTGCTGAATCAGCGATGTACAGTACCGCGGTACAGCCACAGCAAAGCAGTGCCTTTATGTCTCTCAATGCGGCTGCATTACTGCTCAGATGTTGCTCTTTTGTAGCTCAGGACACTTCTCATTGTGATTTATTAAAGTATCAGCCTTAGGTGAATAAATCACACAAATGACTCTCCAGTCATCGTGCAGTAAGAGTCTAGAGCACTGAAATAAATGTGGAGAGCAGCTCGGGTCATTTGATGATAAGGCAGAGTTCTGATTGAGATCTTGGACTTGATTGCCATATCTGGAATTTTGAAAAGTCTGAGCACAATTTTTAATATAAATTTTTAATGTTTTAAAATGATATATTTTTACAATTATGTTTTGCATGGAGGAAAAAAACGAGATTTATTTTGCAGCCTTTGGCATCTTGAAAAAACCTGTGCACAATTTAACATTATAAAGGTATGTATTTAAAATGTATTTTACATAAATCAAAAGTTTGTTTGTGTGTTAAGCAGGCGTTGGTGTTTGACATATCTGATCTCATAATTTAAGATCTGATTTTCATCATTTAAAATAATATTTAGAAATTTAATACAAATATGAATTGAAATATAAAATTATATATTTTAAAATATATTTTGCATAAAAAAAATAAAAAATCAGATATATCCGGCTAATCTTCCTCTGGATATTCCCTTGTTGTAATGGAGCATACCCGCGGTGTTCTTTCAGGTCCTCTGAGGCTGCTCTTCTGGAGATCAACCTGACCGGATCTGGCAGAAAGAGAAGAGCAGAACTCTTTTTGAGAGTTAGACTGGTATTGATTACTCCTAATTAGATTCATATCAAGTCTGCAGGGAGCGGAGTTCCGGCACTTTTCTGAAAGAAAAGCGAAGCCTCCACCGGCGGGCCGCTATATGAATCTGGATAACTGGGTTTGAGGAGCCCCCAGAACAAACCCTGATTCGATTACGCCCAGGATTTCTGTGTCTAATTACACGCCACTCCAACATCAGTCAGCTTCAACTTTTTCATCATGTGCGTTTGGGCCGACAGCTCGGGCTCTGGCTGCGGTCTGCGGGAGGAGTTTCAAAGCCACGAGGAAATGCCATCTTAATGCATCTATGTTTTGCGGCTGGGCTATTAGCAGAGATTAGACATCGAGGAGCTGTCAGACTGCCACGCGCCTGCTTTAAATGATGAAATGGATTGTTTACCATCTGTCGGCCGAAACGACGCCCGCTATTGACAGCCCAGTCATTCTTGAGATGTTTACTGGAAAAAAACACGATCTGCCGAAGTCGCTCTCAAACCATCATTTCCCATAATGCATTGCCGGCCGGGTTAATGTGACAGGACGGTGATTTTCTTTATGGGAGTCGTTCGAGTTTTTTTTTTTTCCGCTGAAACCGAGACTATCTATTTTCTGCTGATTTTTTGCTTTTTCGTACAAGAGACTTTCCATATGAGGTGAAAACACATAGAAATCACCCACTGCACGGGGAAGAGTTTTGCCAAACATTTTCCTAAGACAATATACAAATTTTATAAGGAATTAATCCAGCAAACATACATTAGCTCGACTGAACGTAACAGTAGGTCATTTATAATGTTACAAAAGACTTCTCTTTCAAATAAATGCTTTTCTAATGAACTTTGTATTTATCCAAGAATCCTGAAAAATAAAAATGTATCACAGTTTCTACAAAAATGAAGCAGCACAGCTATTTTCATCATTGCTAATAATCAGAAATGTTTATTGACGATCAAATCGGTATTTAAGACTGATTTCTGAAGGATCATGTGACACTGAAGACTGGAGTCATGATGCTGATAATAAATACATTTTACACTATCTTCACGTAGAAAACAGTCCATAAAATCCATTTTAATATATAAATCTATATTTTCATAACACTTTTCGCAATTCTGTCTTTATTAGAATTAGGTATTTATGTAAATATCTTTATTCAGTACTTTGCCAAGATGCCAGTGATAATATTTTAAAGTATAATTATATCCTGTATATTATGTTATAGTGCCTATTTATATTTATATATATGGGTAGTTGGCAGATTTATTTTTTTTACTGTGTCCTGTGCTGTGACACAGCAAAAATGCAGAAAAAAATTAAAAAACTTTTTTTTAAATTTATTTATTATATTTATTCTTACAGTTACAAATAGCATGAGAGAGGTTTAGCCTATCATCAGTGTTAAATGCTATTAATATTATTATTACTGTGTAGTTTTTATTTTTGCCATCACACCATAGGACACATTGATACGTCAGCTACCAGCATTGTGGCAATATTTTCATTACAAGCACGATAAAATGCCTTTTAACCCAAGTATAAACAGTTAGACCAATTGCAAAAAACATGCTCACGTGATTGTAATGTTCAAAAATACAGTTTTATTGTTGTAAAATACTAAGTTTTTAGAGAATGGTAGTTTTAAGTGTGAATGTTGGTAGTAGTTGTACTGAATTTAATTCACGTGGACAGTAAGTAATCTGTTTTGATAAATAATAAGTTGTATTATAGTAATGAGAAAGTAATATCATTGAAAAACATGTTAAAGTGTCGTTTTTTTCCCCTCTTGGTTTTGTGTGAATTATGAGCTGGATGTTTCTTCACGAGGTTCACTCAGAAACAGATTGTTGTGTGTGTGTGTGTGTGTGTTCACAGACTCGTTACTGATCTGATATTCATAACGGGCAGTAAAAGGTCAGCTGTGTGAATTAAAATGAAAGATGGTTAGCGTGCGCTGTGAAGTGCACACATGTAGCCGGATCATTTCTGCAGCTAAATGTTCCCGCGGCGCTCGGGGAAGACCGGCGGTAAATTACACTATGACTTCAGACTGATTTCCATCTGTGTGTGTGATTGTGTGTGTAAATCTCCCAGCTCTTCTTCTAGCCATTACCTGAGCGTCTCTCTCAGCCCTGTTGATTGCTACTGTCAGCATCTGCTGATTTACAGACTACCGCTGTTAAACCTCTTCCAATCTAGCCATCCATCCATCTGTCCGTCCCTGTCTCTCTTTAGCTGTCATTCAGACGGCTGTAATTCCTCTGAGTGACCAACGGGAGTGCAGTGAGACAGCAGTAATGTTTATGTTTGCATTTGCATGCATTTACTGCAACATTTAATTAAGCAAATTCATAATAAATGCATAAAAGCAGTGCTCAAATATTTCTCATCTACCGCTGGACATTCAAAATGTTAGTCCCACCCCCAAAGCCATCTCATTGGATAAGTCAGAAGCTGACACGTCAAACAACCAATGTCTGGCTTGTAGTGACTGAAGAATAAAATTGACTAACTCAACCTAACCTTGTAAAGCTTGAAATATGAATAAAATAACAGTAAATAATATTGTTATAGCTTTATGAGTGTCTGTAACTGCAGTTTTAGGCACCACAGAATAATAGAGTGAGTCATCAATGCATCGCAAATCGATTCTGAGATTTTCTAAATGCATTGCGATTCAATTGTGTGCTTAGTTTTATACAGCAGCTATTTCTAAATCCGTACACACCTTTAAACCTAAAATAATCATTCATAAAATTGTAAAAGGTTGAAGCGAATTACAAGGGTGTTTACAGTGGGCTGTGTTTACATTAATCTTGTGTCATAAAAGCATTCTGAGCTGAGGTGAAATTACATGACCCGGCTGAACCCACAAGTGCTCCTCAGCACTCTTCTTCATGAGCAAAAAAACTAGATTAGAGCACCATCTGCTGTTAAAATCTAGGCTCAGAATCACAATGCATTCCCATATATAAATATAAAAATATTTTATAGCTTTTTAAGCTATTTTTACTTTGGATGGTGGCATATTAGCGAGCCACTCAAATTGCGACATTTGCACAGATCATCGTTTGGTTATTTATTATTCAGACATTTTTATCGTCATGGCTTGTTTCAACTACTATATGCGGGGAGACCCAAACTCTTATCCCATATACCAGAGAAGCCCTGTTCCTGCTCTCATCTCGATCTGATGATTTAAATCTAATGGTGGATTTGCCAGAGGAGCTAAAACGGAACTCAGGTCAACAGCAGGGACACCAGAGAAAAGCTTGATGTGGGGGTGTTCTACAGCGGCTCAGACGGAGGTCTAGTAGGCCCCCTCTTCCTTCTGTTATTTTTGAAAATGTGAGATCCCTTAGAACAAAGATGGATGAACTTTGTATTAACACCAGGTCGTGCTTTGAGTATCAGGACTCAAGTTTACTGGCGTTCACAGAAACCTGGCTTCATGAGGATATTCCTAGCTCACTTGTGGAGATAGAAGGATTTTCCTTGATCTGCGCAGACAGAGGGGAGTCCTCGGGAAAAGACAGAGGAGGAGGTGTCTGTGTGTATGTGAGTAACAGGTGGTACACACAGTTCACAGTGAAAGAGACGTGTTGTAATCCTGACGCGGAATAACTCTGCCTAAGTTTAAGAGCTTTTTATCTCCCGAGAGAGTTCGGCTGTATTTTATTGTGTGTAGTGTACATCCCTCCTAATGTTAACGCTTTTAGTGTTGCCTCATGCATATCAGACTGTTTTCAAAACCAATTACAGTGAACCCTGGGTGCTCCGGTTCTTATCGTGGATGATGTGATTTTAACCAGTGTAAGCTTGAGTCATTCTTACCAGGCTTTTTCCAATATGTCAAGTGTGCGACAAGGAACAATAATGTCCTGGATAAATGTTATTAGTAATATCAAGGAGGCTTTCAAGGCCAAAATTAAACCCCCTTTATCAACTTCGGATCATAATATAGTGCATTTGATACCAACATACAAGACGAAGGAAATGTGGAAACACTGAGAGAGTGATTTTTGAGCACAGACTGGTCAGTATTTCATGATGCAGACTTGAATACAGTGACTGAGACGACCACTGATTATATTCGTTTCTTTGAGGATACAATACTTCCTAAAAAGGATGTGAGGATATTCCCAAACAACAAACCTTATACAACAAAAGACATGAACGTCTGCATCAATAAGAAAAAAACAGCTTTTATGAAGAAGTACTGGGCTGAGTTGAAGGTTATCCAAAAGGAGCTGAGTAAATTATTACTGGAAGCTAGGAAATGCAAGGAATACATTGAACAAATTTTTTCATCTATGAATAGTAAGAGACTATTAGAATCTTACGCTGCTTCACTAAAGATACACACATACGCTTCCGTCGATTAAAATAACAGCCTAGTGTAGAGGCTGAAATATACCTAAACCTACCATCACCCGTCACCACAGCTTATTGCAAGAAATTGAAAAGGAAATGTCGACCTTAAAGTTTAAAGTTTTTTTTATCAACATTTATAAAATATTGCAGAAGTTTTGTGCAAATCTGTAATGAATACGCACTTTCCCTGTCTTTCAGTGGTGTTTCACTGAGTGTGAGTGAGCTCCCTGGAGTCTCAGAATGGCCTCTGATCTGCTCAGTGCAGCTCATCTGTGTCTCTATAGTTTCTCAAGAGCTGCTCAGTCAGTCAGTCAATCTGTCTGTCACTCGTGATCAGTAATGATGGTAGATTCACTCTTCACAGTAATCCAAGTATGGATAAAAATAAGAGAATATGCCTAAAATTAAAATTTGTGCAATTACCTGATGTTTATTTTATCACCCTACATTATAGTACATCCTTCATCTTATTATTTCTAATTATTATTTTATGCTATTTCTATTTTATCCATAGCACACCTGTACATACAATTTATTTATTTAAATGTATTATTGTTTTTATTTTATTTTTGTTGTTGTTGTCTCTGTGTACTGGAAGACACCAAAACAAATTCCTTGTATGTGCAAACATACATGGCAATAAAGCTCTTTCTGATTCTGAAACTGCCTGGTTTTGACTTCAGGCCTGTAATTGTGGTAATTGATGAAAGACAGATGCATCCTATAGCCGCTGTGTGTGTGTGTGATATAGAGATGGGTGTATTTGTACACATATATGTATGAGCACACTATGAAGGTTTGTTTTGATGTGGATAAGAGAGGACTAGATACAGCCTGAAGCACAACCCAACATCAACAGTGGAAAAACAGGTCAACAGCTCTGGGAATACTGCTCTCTCTGTGAGAGAGAGTGTGTGTGTGTGTGTGTGCAGGCGATGTATTGGCTGCTTTGAAGTGCACAAAGTTTTCAGATATTAGCTGACGTCAGTCAATACCATCATCATCCAGACATGTGGGAATATTCCTTTAAATAATCATGTTTTTTATTGACCTGATGATATTAGGAAAGAAATATTTTTAATATTTTGTTTTCCAGTGGTCTAGACTATGCTAGGTTGTTGCAGATGATATTTTTATTTTTGTGCCTTCATTTTAAATATACATTGGAAAAATGGCATTTGGTAACAGTAGCGGCACATAAATTTCACAGTAGCTTGCTTCATTGTCATGCATCCTCGTTCTGTATACTTCATCTTAGTGAGTTGTGTCCAGTTGTTGTATAAATAAATACAGTTGTTCTTCTTTGCTTTGTTAGATAAGAATTTCTGAATGCCTGGCTGTTTGATGAAATAGTACACAAGTCAAGAAGGAGAAAAAAAAACAGCTAATAGTAACTCTGGTTCACCCATCACACTGGAGATGAAGGTTTAATGGAGCACATTGCATTGTGGGAGACAGTATTTCTCGTAGTGTGCTTTGTCTGCACTTTTGTATGGGGCTCTGTGGAGCATCACTGTGATGGACAGCTGTTCATACTCTTAGAACACTTACTGTACATCACAGCAGTAATAATGAAGGTTAAAGTCAAAGTCGCCACATTGTCTTTGTGCAGCTACTTACTGAATTTCCATGAGTCAATCACTGATAAGATCATGAGTGAAGGACAAATGTTGTAGAAGGCACTTGCATATTCAGACACATCACTTCTTTTGTTGCTCCATCAGAATCAGTAACTACAGTTTTAACCGCTGGACAGGAATGAGATGGTCAGTATGTTGAGTAGAAGACAATTCGTCAGTGCGGCGTGATACACTAAAACAACTGATGATGCAGCGAATCATCCTTTGGATGTTCAGATAGTTTATCAGACAGAAATTGACAGAAACCTTGCACACTGAATCCGCATGCCTATTAATTAAAGAGGTCATATGAGGCGATTTCAAGTTTTCCTTTCTCTTTGAAGTTGCCAAGACTACAGTTTCAAAACCAAAGAGAAATTCTTTATAAAAGTTATGACTTGTCCACACCCCTCTAAAACGGCTCGTTTAAACACGCCCCCACTTCTCTGTGTCACAGAGTGGGTTTATTTTAACACTGCCCAAATGTTTACACAAAGGAGCTATTATTCTCGCTGTTGTGTTGTTCCCGGCGCCATGTTCTGGAGACGCTGTGTTTTGTTGTGAAAGTGAAACTACTTTGTGCTTTCAAAAGAGGACACGACTAGAAATCAGTGGTCAGGTTGTATTCACAACACTGTTTCAGAAAAGTTCAACACAAATATTAGCGTGTGTTCAGCGCATTTACTGAGGACTGATTCCTAAACCAGCAGAGCAGTCTATGCTGTCTGTTCACAGAGGCTGTAAAATGAGGCAATTCTACATCTGCAAGAACAGTCTGGTGCTTCTGACTCACAACTATGGCTGGGCAATATTTATCAATACATTATGCACATCTCATCAGTAAAGCCGGTTCTTTGATTAGCGGTAAATCTCCATCACCTGTTTTCAAATGAAGTGCCAATTCATTCACAGAGCCGTAGATCACTGACAAGCTACTCCCAATGAATCACCCACGAAACTAAACTCAAAATTGCATAGCTTGTCAGTGATCTACAACTCTGTGAATGAACTGCCGCTTTGTTTGAAAACAGGTGATGAGGATTTACCACTAGTCAAAGAATCGGCTTTACTGACGAGATGTGCATAATATATCGAGCAATACATCGATATATATATATATATATCGCCCAGCCCTACTCAAAACCTTTAAGTTAGTTACGTTTTTTTATTAAAAAATCTGCTACTTACTATTCAAACGCAAGTTTTGAGCAGTGAAGGGTAGCGCTTGTTGTTTGTCATTTCTCAGATCACAAATGCAGACATGGTGTTACGTTTATGAGGCGCGATGCGACGCGTAAAAATACAGTACTAAGTCATTATAATCAGAAATTATGTCCCCACTAGATGCAACAAATGCCTCTTTTGTAATGGCTTGTATTGTTTTTGTGTCATAGCACCGGGTCATGGCATCCCGTTACGGTAAGGGGCGTAACATTTCTGTCACACGCTTGAGGTATTTGACCAATCACAATGCGCTGGATAGCTGGCAAATCAGAGCACATTTAGCTTTTTTAGATTGATTTGCTTTGTACAAATTGACCCGTTTTAGGAGGCGGGGCTTAGAGGAGAAACAAAAATTAACAGTATGTGGAAAATGTGTTTTTGTTTTTTTTAACCTTAAACCACATAATCACATTGCATTACACCAAATACACAAAATAATGTTCTTTTTAGCAACATCATATGAACCCTTTAATCCGTTGTATTAAATGGAGTCTTGTAGTACTAAGGATGCTTGTGTTGTCCCCTCTCTTCTTAAAAAGAGAGAGAGAGAGAGAAAAAAGGAAATATTGGGTCCATCCAATCCTGAGATATAGAGAGGAAGGGGAGTTCCCCCTCCTTAATTCCAGCAGAACTATCACAAGTGATTTAAATTTACTTCACAATGTCAGTGCCTCAATTTGATGCTTTGCTAGTGATACTAGAGCCACATATTAAAAATAGGACCACCAATTTCTGCAAGAACTCTTTACAGAGTTCACCTCAGTTCAAAACACCTCTCAAAATGCTTGGTACAGTTGCAAAAAATGCAGAAAGTCGAACCTGATCCAAATTTTATGTCGAATGAAAGTTTCAGAGCCAGTGTGTAAATGTGATTGACGTAACATGAGGACTTTTTCAATGTGCAAAAATGTTGGACTGTGACTTTAACTGTTTATACGAATATGTTCATCAGTTGTACTTCAAGTTGCTGAATTCTGAATCAGATGTTTATAATGTATTCAGTTGTGGGCGGGTATATGTTAATGAGATTGCTGTGATGTCATACTGAGGAAGTTTAGATTCTAGTTGTGATTCAGACACATGCACAGCTATGACTGATGTGTTTATGAAGCCGATTATTGGATATCTCAGCTACTCTTTCCGCTCGTATAAATGAATGTGTGTTCTGCTGTTAGTCAGCATTTATATTCATTTCTGGGCAGGACGAGAAACAATCATTTACAATGTGTAAACAGTGTTTACCGTTACTCACACACCTTCCGGAACGGCAGGGAGTTTATTGGCCCTTTGAGAGGCGAGAGAAAATGAGACGCGTCTTCACTCATTACTCTGCTGCTGCTTCAGAAACACACAGATGGAGAGAACCAAGCGAAAACAGCAGATGAAATGATCCGCTGCTGTCAGAAGAGCAGAAGAGATTGTGGAGAGGAGTTTGTGGTGCAAAATCAAAGATTTATTCATGTATTGTAAGAGCCAAATACATAGAGAGCTCATTTAGTAAGCAAACTATATAAATTCTTGAAAGTAAATAAAACTAGAATATAAATTCTTGTATGCAAATCTATGCTATCACTTTTTTCTATTAATTCAACACATTCTCTGTGAAAAAGGGAGTTTTTTGCTGTTCCCAAACCTGTTGTTAGGAAACCTTTCTATTTTAACTTAATGTTGTTCATTTTAATATTTTATTGATCAAAGATATATATATATATGTGTGTGTGTATTTGTCTTCCTGCACTACAAGATTTATCTAAAATATCTATCTATTTATCCTAAAGCCAATGAAATAATCACTTACTTTCAAGATACAATCCAAGAAAACAACTATTCATGCTGTAAATGCAGTGATGTTTCTCAAGTAAGTATAAGAAGAATTCTTAGTTGTTCAATGTTTTGATTGGAAATGACTCATAATTAATCACTGCAAATAGTATTTTTGCTGTGCAATGACTCTTGACATAATCAGCCTCAGTAATGAGAAGTGAAGATGATTTCTGGCCGGTTAGTTTGTCTCAGTTTTAGTAAAAACACTCGCTGAAATGAAGCTGAAGTGTACAGATGTTGTAATCTGTGCATGTCTCTTTCATAACACTTACAGTAGAAGGAATAAGTAATGACGTTGACGTACAAACTCTTATACAACTCATTTCCAAATGATTCCCAGCGCTCAGATGCTCCACGTTGTCTCAAAAAAATGAGAAAACGGAGAACAGATGAGCCGTGTTGCTTGAAGCCGTACCGACAGAAGCAGAAAACAGATTTTCAAAGGTGTGGGAGTTTTTTTCTTGTACAGTGTGCGTCGTCGCCTGCAGTGAAACTCTCGCACAGGATCTGACATCAAACGAGTGCTTCTGAAAGATCAGACCCGCGGGCTGCACAGACTCCCACAGAACCCACGTCTGATGGAGGCGCCCAGCAAAAACACATGGACTTCAGTGACGTCAGACACTCAGATGGTTTAACTAAATGAAAAAGTGAAATCAGAGGACAAATCAATGAGAAGTGTGTGGCAGGGAAATGATCTGTAACACTGTTACAGTCTGTAGCATAATCTAGACTGTAACACAATCTATGTAAATATATATACAGGTGCATCTCAATGAATTAGAATGTTGTGGAAAAGTTCATTCATCAACTCAAATTGTGAAACTCGTGTTTTAAAGAAATGTAATGCACACAGACTGAAGTAGTTTACGTCTTTGGCTCTTTTAATGTTGATGATTTAGGGTCACATTTAACAAAAACCCACCATACTCAAGAAATTAGAATATGGTGACATGCCAATCAGTTAATCAACTCAAAACACATGCAAAGGTTTCTCAGTTTGGTTCACTAGACTACACAATCATGATCTGACAGTTGTATTTGGCTACAGTTGTCGTATTCCTCTTGTTAAGCCACTCCTGAACCACAGACAACGTCAGAGGTGTCTTACCTAGGCTAAGGAGAAGAAGAACTGGACCAGTGGTCTTTTCAGATGAGAGCAAGTTTTGTATTTCATCTGGAAACCAAAGTCCTAGAGTCTGGAGGAAGGGTGGAGAAGCTCTTAGCCCAAGTTCAGTGTTAATGTGATGATTTGGGGTTCAATGTCATCTGCTGGTGTTGGTCCATTGTGTTTTTTGAAAACCAATGTCACTGCACCCATTTACCAAGAAATGTTGGGGCACTTCATGCTTATTTCTCGTGACCAGCTTTTTAAAGATGCTGATTTTCAGACCTGCCCACACTGCCAAAAGCACCAAAAGTTGGTTAAATCATAATGGTGTTGGTGTGTTTGACTGGCCAGCAAACTCACCAGACCTGAACCCCATCTGAACCTGTGGGGTATCATAAGGAAAATAAGAAGGTGTCAGAGCAGCTCAATTCAGCTTCAATCCTCTCCCGCTCACATTTTTTACCCACAATAAGATTTTCCGTTTTATCTTTGTTCAATTTTAAAAAGTAATACTGACAAGATTCAGATTACATATCGCACAATGATTATCGTGCAGCCCTACTTCATATATATATATATATATATATGTGTGTGTGTGTGTGTGTGTATGTGCACTAAAAATATAGCAGTATTTGATATCGTATTTGATTATTTTAGATGCAATTAGCTAGCTGTCTTATCATATATAAAAATATCTATGCATGTAAGAAAATCTTGGATCTCCTGTTGCAGGAAAGTCTTTTGTAACGTGTCCTAACTAGACTACTCAGTGATAATGCTTTCATTTCAGTCTAAGTTAGATGAGACATTTACTGGTTCCTTGGTTTCTGTAAAGTCAAGGAGATCAACCAGATCTAAAGAAAGTTAACATTCGCTTTAATTTCTTCCAGGTTTAACCCAATACCCTGAGTGTTAGAGAAGGATGTTAGCTTACATCTACAAAATGAGCGACAAATTACAACAAAAACTCCTGGAGGTTCTCCTTCAATCAGATCAGAGAGACAAAGAGACAATAAGAGGAGAAAAAGACAGTGAAGTCATAGCAGCAGTGAGCCTCACACCAAACTCTGCACTGTCGTTAAATCAATAAGTCGTTATCTTTAATGGGATAAGCACTTTGGAAACTAATTGAAAACAGCTCCATTTACCTCGCTAGCCCCTTAATGCAAACAACACTGCTGTTCTGAGCGCAAGAAAAACCCTTGCTGTGTCCCGGGGTCTGCAGCGGGATCATTTGCTAAAGCGCTTGTCTTGAAATCTACATATAGAGTCTGTCAGCCCCGGAGGCCGAGTGTGAAGATTCACACTCAAACCCTGGAAAAGAGCGTAGACTTACTGCTAAGCGTCTTACCTGGTGCTGTAACGCAAACATGTCTGAATAAACAGCAGGTGAATAGTTGGGCTCGGGTGGATGTGAGCGTTTAAGCCGCTGGCAGCTGCAGGCGTCTCAAGTGTTCGGATCCATAAAGTAATGGCGAACATCACTTATCTGACAGAGCGGCTTAAAGAAAATATTGATTTATCTTTAAGCAAATGTTCTTAAGCTAAAATCCAATCAAAAGCTTTAATGGCAGTGAGCCAGTGAAACCACAGAGTGCTGGAAAAGATCATTTTGTGAAACACCAGTGCTTACAGTGAAGTGGCTGATTTGCAAGGAAAATATATAGACCTATACATTTATATGTGTGTGTGTGTATGTATATGTATGCATGTATGTGTACATATACTGTGTGTGTGGAAATGTTTATATGAACACATGAAGCACACATGAACATATGATATTATTTTATTCCTTTGTTAGTATTAAATGTTGTTTAATATGTACAACTTGGATTCCAGAAATGTTGGGACATTTTATTTTATTTTTAAACTAAAAGACCTTTAAATCACTAATTGAGCTCATTTAAAATGTGATGCCTGCTACAGGTCTCAAAGTTGGCACGGGGGCAACAAAGGGCCAAAAAAGCAATACATTTTGAAAAGATTCAGCTGGGGGAATATCTAGCAACCAATGAATGACCTAATTAATTGACCTCAGGGCTGTAACATGATTAGTTATAAAAGAATGTATATAATGTTATTAGAACAGTGTTTATTTTCAGCGTACAGTTAGTGTGTGTATTTGTTTGTTGTTTGTTTGCTGTTGTGATATTACTACATGTGAGATTCTACAGTCATGAGTCTCTCCTCCGTGAAGTGTCGTAGGCTCAGAGTGTGTCTGTTTAGCACTGTGTCTGATTTATCTAGGAAATTGTGTGTTTTTGGTGACCTGTGCTTCCACGGGCCCCTCAGACGGTTCCAGGGGCCACACGCCCTTGTCCCATGTGTGGGAGCGACTGCATGCTCTACACAAATATGTTAGGGCACCATCTGGATGTTGCGAGCGTTAATGGAGCCGAGCAATTACGCTTGACTTTGAGTGGATGGCTAATGCTAATGTCGTGAGGCATTAGCCCTGGATGTGTTTACAGGTAGATTTTGCCTATTAGTTTTAATGATCAACAGCGATATAACACGACCCAGGCTGTTGACCAAACCATGAGGTTAACGGCTAGAAGGGACAGCATTGACTGTTTCTTCTCAAGTGGGGGCTCAGAAATGCTCTCTTGGAGCTAGCAAACAAGTCGAGGAGTGCGTTGGGATGCTAACTCTTGTGCGCCGTACCCTTGAACGAGTCTCTGTGCTTAAATTAGCTGTGCAAATCGCTAATGTGAGTAATGGAATTGCGTGTTGTGAGGGCGCAAATAAATGATTTAATGCAAATCTTGAGCATCACTCCTACTGCCAATTAAGCTAACCGGTTTTAGCCGTAAGTGATTTTATTACATTAGCACGCCACGGCTCTGACTGCATTAGTGACGGTTTAAT
Source organism: Enteromius argenteus (assembly GCA_032357425.1). Classification (NCBI taxonomy): domain Eukaryota; kingdom Metazoa; phylum Chordata; class Actinopteri; order Cypriniformes; family Cyprinidae; genus Enteromius; species Enteromius argenteus. The sequence goes on along the minus strand of JAUCMR010014584.1, from coordinate 572 downwards.
CAGTCAGTAATCAAATTAGCGCAAGTGACAGACGGGAGAAGAAACGTGCATGTCTCCGATGAGCAACTTAAGATCACACCTGCAAACCTCGCCGGGGAAATCCACATCCGCACGCTTTAACGTGGTTCAAGAGCTGAGACAGGGATGGTTTCTGAAGGAAAGCATCAGTCGGTGGTTGTTGACTAAACTTACTAGACCTAAAAAGTTATATCATGTCTGATTTGATTAGGGAAAAAATGCTGCATGTACAAAAATTAAATGGATCATAAAATCATTAGATGCTGACACTGCAAAATAAAATAATAAAATAAAAAACAGTGCAATCACTGTGTGTGTGTTAAAAATCATTGAATTAAATGAACTTACATTTAAATAAGGTTATATATAGATAATGTATTGGTTATTATGTAATATAAGGTTATTATATAATGTAAGTTACATAATATAATATATACCTTTATTATTATTATTATTTATTTATTTTTTTTTTTTATGTTTTTACTAGGGCCGGGACTCGATTAAAAAAATTAATCTAATTAATTAGAGGCTTTGTAATTAATTAATCGAAATTA
>JAUCMR010014051.1:0-15078 GCA_032357425.1 Enteromius argenteus | reverse complement strand
AGAGAATAGGAGCTTCAACTTGGTTTGGATACAAACCTTTGTTTTTGAGAGGAAAATAATTCCTAGTTTACATACAGTAGATCTTAACTCAACCTCATGTTGTAAATATTGACTTAAATGACATACAGCCCATTTGTAATACTCCTATGGTGTTTTTGCTTCTTTTTGAAGCTTGAAAGCTCCTGTCCTCACTCTTTGGAATTTAATGGAAAAAAATGATAGTAAACGTTGTCTTCTAAACTCATGTGAGTTTGAACACAACATGAGAGTCAGTAAATGATGACAAAACCTTCATTTCTGATAAGAGCTGATGGCTAGTTTTCATATATCTTAAAGCACAGCATTGAAAGACCATTGCATATTAATAGGATAGTGGGAATAGTAAGGAGGTTTTGATGTCTGGTACCTGTATGGACTATCCTCTCGATCTTGATGCTAGAGATGTCCAGCTCTTTGGCAAAGGCATGAACAGCCTGAAGCAAATCTTCACAGGTTTCTGGGTCAATGTAGGTCCTTCTGGTTGGGATTTTAACTGGAAAAAAAACATACATACATACATACATATATAATTAGTGGTGCTACACTAGCTATGACCTTTGATTGATTCACAATTGTTACTGATGAAATGGGTAAAAAATATTTAGGTATCAGAATATCAGATGCTTTGTTCACACATTTTGGTTTTCAAATCTTGACCATCTGCACTGTTATTTTGCAAGTGATCTGACTTTCTCATATGACATAAGAGAGTAGCTTTCAGTGTGGAAAGAGAGGATGGAAAACTGGAAAATTTCACTTCTGCTCATGTCCATCACAACATCTCAAAACACGCATGAGAGAACATAAACGACAAGAGGCATTTAAAGCATTCATGCATATACTGCGTCTAAATGTGCTAACTCTTCACTATTCAATACATGGTAAAATACCATATTTTAAGAAATGTGCTATTTTAAGAAGTGTATGTCTTTGCAACACATAGCAACAACCTGGCAACCACCAAAATTTATTCTAATACACTAACATAGTGTATAGTGCAGCATTTGATGCTAATGCAGATTTATTAAAAAACATATTTATTTATTTTATTTAAAAGGAAAATTCGCAAAAAGATGACAATTTATTTTTTTTTCTGCTGTATTCATTTACTATATCCTTGCATTATGTCATGCTTCATCTACTCAAAGGCAATGCGGCAGTCTGAATCTGAAATGTGCTTACAAGTCAACATCGACCCGAAGCAGACCAGCATCTCAACTTCACAGTCTCATAACAGCTTATTGATCTGAAGCTCACATACATACACACATACTTAGGAATACAATTACAAAGCAAATTAAAGGTCCTCCATTCCATCATGAGAGTACGGTTCAAGATTGAAAGCCTCTTCAACAGGAATGAGATTTTTCTAGCACACGCCGTATTCACATGTAATTTAGAGGTCCAGTTCAGTTTACTTCCTATTAGTTTCTGTTTGGGTTTGTTTTTAGCAAACTAACTGATCCAGCCACACAAGCTTTCATTTGTATCAAGGTTATAGTACATAATATGTTCAGTAAATCTAAAAGTCTGCAAATGAATTAAAGCTAACAGGAAAACATGTACTAAACTATTAAAAAAGCTACAAAGGATATAACTTTTGACACTGTATTCTGCCAATTAAATCTGAAACTGATGACACTAGCACAATAACAATACTGTGCAAAGTGGTAACTTTTGTTGTGAAATGCTGTGAAAAGAAACATGAAAGTTGAGCCAAAAGGTCTTGAAAACTCAATGTCACGAACTTTGCAAATTCTGGCAAACTAGTTGTTGTACGATAAGTGTCCTCAGAGACCGAAAGATGATCTTAGTGAGTCTTGCCCATGCTGCTGAATCAAAAAATGCCCTGAAGACACCCGAGCAATGGTAGATAAATTACAGCATTTACAGTAGAGCAGAGGCTGTAAAAATGTCAACAAAATACACAATTATAATACATGTAATTGTCCACAAGTACTGCATTTTTTTAAATTTATGTCTCATTATAGGACGATTTGTATTGCTGTTAAAAATACTGTATAAATATATTTAAAAACCAATTATAGAATTATGGTAATCTAAATAATAATAATAATAATAAAAAAAACATAATATGAACAACATGAAAAATACTATATGGGGAAGAATTGAATAGAAGTATGAATACGCATTCACATTTTAGTTATTCACTTAAATTATCCTTTTTACCTTTCAAAACATTCCCCAAAGGAATGCCTTGTCAGATTTAGTTCTGCAGACAATTGTGTCCCGAATGTATACAGTAGCTTTGTGAACCCCATACACTGACAACCACAAAGCATTTATATGCATATACGTTTGCATATCTAAAGCATTAAGTCCACAGTCGCTGGTTCTACATACACACACAAACAAAGTAGGCCTCAGTGATTTCATAATGACAGCTAAGGCACTGATCCCTACCATTGTTTCTAGGTCATCCAAAAATATGCATATAAAACAAACAGAACATGCATGCAGGGCAAAATGAGGGCGCGCTCATAGGGCTAGTTGTATAACAGATGGAAGAACAAATCTGTAAAACAAATGACGGTGGGAGACACAGAGATCATGCACGATGGGTCACCAGAACTGAGCCCGGGGCCAAACGAGATCTGTGATGATGCTGATGGGATTTCATTTGTGAAATGTGAGACAAATTATTCTGTATGAGACTGTGTGACAGAGCACTGAGAAAAAAAACTCGGAATTCATACTTTTTTTGTACTATTTTTTACTCTTCTCGTTTTCCATGAATGGATACTGTTTGAAATTCTGTTGCTGGAACGTGAAGGATTTGAGGGATTCCCTAAATTCTTCATTGAACAGGGAACATCTGGCCTGGTTTCCAGAAATACCAAGATTGTGTTATATAACCCAGATTAAACATCTTTTTGTGTGTTTTCACCTGAGTTATAGGTCTATATACATACATATACACTATATACACATTCCTGTGCCTTTTTGGAGCTATTTGTTTAATCTACTCTATCCATATGCAATCTACAGTATATATAATATATATATATATATATATATATAAATATATATATTTTATTAAATGCTTAATTGCATAAGTCTTGAATGATCATGTGTTCTTCAGAAATCATTGTGTTATTCAACCATGACAAAATTAATATTTATCATATGCATCGTACAACACAAATCAGTGTCTCTTCCATGCATTCTTATGGCAATCCTACTTATGTGCGTCTCTCCTGGCATAATATGCATATTTGCATGTTAAATACTATAGTTCAGGGTATAAGAGGTTAATGAAGACATGCCAATCTAAGCTTCATATACTGTACAGATACGCTGTAAGACCTGGCACAAACCAGTGAATGAAGCTCGCCAGTGTTCATTGTTTGAGCTGATTTAATGCCTCAGCTGCACTACTGCTCTGCACAGATGCTCATTACTCATCAAACTACTGCTGCTCTGACATGCTTACACACACACTCACACACATCACATGCATGCACGCACACATGAATATTAATATACGTGAAACAGAACGCTAACATCTGGCTAGAGTTTTGAAAGGTTTGAAAGAAAAAGGGCAGAGAAAGAGAGATAACTGGGCATCACCAGCACTGTACATCTGTTTTTAATAAATTAATTTGATTTTTTGGCACTTTTTTAAAATAAAGACAGTGAAGAGGAGACAAAAATGCTCTAATATAGATTTGCTTTTCCAACTTTCAATGTAAAAAAATGCTCATAATTTATGCAAAGAGCTTCCATTCCATAAAGAGTCTCAGTAAACCGGTATTAATAAAAAGTAGTACACAAGTAACATGTTATCTGTGGAAAAAAGTAACGGTGTATGAATTGCAATGTTCTTGCATAGCAGTAGTATGGCATCTTTCTTTGTTATAAGACTGGAAATGCCCTTCCCCCTCTAATCATCACAGAGGGCGTCTGAAACATGCTAATGGACTGGAGCATTAGGATGGCTGGTGTAAAGGCACGTACATGGACTTAGACGTTAATGCAGTGCCACTTTATATGTCCCTAATCTCTCTTTATCACTGATCACTCTATTTTCCACTCTGTTTTGTCCCTTTCTCTCCCACCTAAGCTCTCAGTCTGTGACAAGCTATATCCATTACCACCTTTAGAAACAAACCCGACAGTCCAATTGATTTGTGAAATGGATTCACATGTATGCGCGGAAACACAATGTGATACTCACACTGGAAGTAGAGTTCCTCATCCCCCTCCTGGCTAGCTTTACTGTAGCCACACTGTCTGTGAGGAAGAAAAAAAAAAACAACAAGAAATGACAAGTCATTAAAAACATAAAACCACCATAAAACAACTTGCGTTAAAGAAAATAAAAGTTCAGCACGCAGCCGCTACCGACTGTAAGGAAATGACAAAACAGCACTTAAACTGACAACTTGTATTAAAGTTATTTACGAACATGACTATACTGCCGTCTAAACAAAAATGTAACTGAGTGAACTTGCTTAAGATGATAATTTTGTATTTTCCTGGAGATGAAAAATTGCTTTGCTTGTTTAAAGAATTAGTTCACCCAATAATGAACAGTCTGTCATTATATATGACTTTCTTACATAACGCTTTAAACGCTTGATTCCATAAAAGTTGTCAGCATAATTCGTTAACTACAATTTAAGTGTTTTGAAGTTATATAATTGGTTTGTTTGATGGACAAACCAAACTAAAATCTTGATTTATAAATAACTGTCCCCTCAGTGAGTTGGTTTTGAAAACCAGATACTGTATGTATGACTGGTTTTGTTACTTCTCTTATGAACTCTCACAATTTTGCTACATTTTCAGTGAATAACAACTTTCATCTGTTCCTTATGCAATCATATTGCAATAGAAGACAAACCATCGTCATATGGATTCCTTTTTTGGTGCTTTTCTGAGTCATTCACATTCATTACACTAAAAAGAAAGTCATAAAGTGCTAATTTTCATTTTGAGGTGAACTATTTAAAAAAAGTACTGTACATCGCTGTTCAGTTCAAATGATCCTTTTAAAAGTATGCATGAGGTTTTATCGCAGGTTTGTAGTTCACGGTGAGTAAATGTAGAGATTTCCTGGTGAACCGCTGCTCTGACATAGTCATAGCGTGAGTGCAAGAAGAATCAGGCCGCCGCAGGATCTGATGGCATTTGGGCGATTTTACGTCGTGGATTAGTGTGACACGGAGACATTGGGGAAAGACATGCACCACGGGAGGGATTAGAGAATAGAGACACACACACACGCACAGCAGGGGTGGAAAAGCACTTAAAAGGAGACGCTGACAAGGTTTTGGAGACTTCATGTTATTTGCTAGAGCAGGTGCTGTTTGAGTAGAAAGAGGACGCACACCAAACAGACTTTCAACTTTTATGAGTGTGTGCTGGCAGGCATCTGATTACAGCATTCACAATCTACTCTAAAAAGGTGAGTTAGACGGACAGAGAAAGACACATGCAGGTAGGAGAGACTATACACAGACTCCTGGGATTTGAGCTCTTCGACCATGTTTACACCTCACATCTTTTGGACAGTAATTAAAAAAATGGTGTAAACGGGGTCCAAAAATATTTTTGTGATGCACAAAGTAATGCAAATTCATAGTTGACCAAAAAAAACAACAACAAAAAACCTTTAATGTAATGTAAGTAGCTTTGGATAAAAGCATCTGCCAAATGCATTAAAAAATTATATAATGCATTATTATTATTATTAAATAATTTTTTTAATCACCTTTCCTAAGTTTTTATTTTAAATCAAATACAAAAATAAGTAAATTAAATAAAAAATGTAAACCTTTAATGGAATGTAAGTCACTTTGCATAAAAACACCTGTCTCATGCATTTTTATGGTGCTGTTTTTTTTTTATTTATTTGGTGATTTTTGGGCAGTTCTCGTTCACTTTCACTACACTGAATTAGCAGAAGTTAACATAGTAATATAAAATAACATAATACTATAATAACAACATAAAACTAAATCATTTAATTAATAAAAAATATTATGAATTTTTAAATAATATTCAATTATATGTCACGTTCCTAAAATCAAGGCTTTAAACAGTAGTCCATCCTGATTTGACAGCAAAGACAGCTTAGCTAGCGATCATCCCTTTTCTACAAAAAGAGTTTTGAACTCGGAAGTGGCTTTAAAGAAAACATTTGGTCAGATTTAACGGAAAAGCCCCATAACAAAGCCCTCAAAACATCTGTTATGCCTGACATCAATAGATCATGACTTCCTCTCAAAACAACAAAACGGTCATGCAATCAGCCTCAACTGACCACCTGTTAAGGATGTTAAGAGCAGGTGTAAACACGGCCTCTGTTAGGAAATGGAGTGGCGAGTTAGACGGGACAAACGAGAGGAAGAAAGAAGGAGAGAAAAGCAGCCACGAGGGATGAGGGATAGTGGCGAAACGCAGGCATGCCTGTACCTGGGAGACAGCTGCGTGGAGGGAGGAAGAGGAGGAGGAGGAAGAGTAGAGAAGGAGGTAGAGAGCAGCACCACACGAGTAGGAGCTACATTGGAGGGTCTGGAGAAGCCACTAAAGGAAGAGAGGGAGGAAGGGCCTGAGAGTAGTCTTATCACTATTGTCATCACAGGAAGTAATTCACTAAAGTGGCGACATCCCTTCCTATCAAGCCACCTGAATTCTGTCCCATTAGCAAGGAAATATAGTAACACTTTACTTAAACATTAACATACTATCATTATTTTTGACCCTCATGTTATTTCAAACTGATGTGAGGGCGAGTAAACAATGACAAAATGTCAGTTTTCATCCTTTTAAGATTATTCTCTGACAGAAATACTACGACAAATAGCCTTCAAAACCAGCATTTTCCCATTCTTTTATAACTTTGCATGGGAGCTATTATGATGGTCTGCATCAAAAGACAAGGAGAGGAGAGTAGAGGAGGGGTGGTGAAGAGAGGAGTGAAGGTGACTGGAAAGTGAAAGGAGTGACAGGAAGAAGCGACCGCAGAGAAGAACGTGTGTGTGTGTGTGGGGATGAAAACACTCGGCAGAAGAAAGGCAAATATACAAAAATATTGATATAAAATCAAAAAGATTTAAAGCAAATTTAAACACTGACACTAAATTACTGGTAGTAGTTGAAGTTACTTCAAGGATATTTTTACAGAAATTTAATTGGAATTATAACCAATAAATAACCGTGTATTTTTCTATTATGATAAAAACTAGACAACACAATGGAATATAGCATGAACTTGAATAGAATACAGAGTGTAACAATGCCTATGTTTAAAAAAAGCCATCAATTTGCCATCAATCAACAACCTCATAACTCACAGTAGGTCATGTCTTCATGTGTTCCTCCAACCCAAAAAATATATATATTTTCATCAATCACTTGCCCCCGTGTCATTCCAAACCCGTAAAAGCTTTGTTAATCCTCTGAACACAATTTAAGATATTTAGGAAGAAAATCAGAAGACTTTTTTTCATCCAGATCCCAGCTTTCCCTAACTTCACATATTTAAAAAAAATATATATTTCTTTTATAAAAACAGTAGGCAGTATGCTAGTCTTTTATTTCAAACACAACCACAAACACACTGCCCACTGGCTTCAGACGATGCAAGTATATTAAATGTACATAAAGGGGTGGAAGCAAGGCTGTCCACAAATACCAATAATCCGCTGGCCGTGTGTGTACGCATGTCAGTAAATGAGTATTATTAATAATGAAAGATGTTATTCCTGAAATAGAATGAGAAAAACAGGACACAGGATTCAAGGCTTTTTGGGACAAATTGGATCCACAAAAACAAACCAAAACACAAACCTATTTGATTTGACAGAAACAGTGAGACACAGAACCTGAGAGACCTGAAAGACTGTTTTATTATGCATGGATATGTATAAAGATTTAGATGTTCAAAAATGTGTGTAAACTAGGGCTATGAAACAAATCAATTACATAAGATGCTAATTATTAACCGAATTAACCCCTAACTTTCACATACACTGCAACATTACTGTGGCAAAGCACTTCATAGACATGACAAAAAATTCCTTTAGAAGTCGATGTGTTTTATTTCCATGCAGATTGACATCTGTGGCCATTTCAGTGCTTATCGCTTTCTTTCAACGTACAGTTGCTGATAACACACTACATAAAGTCAAGCACGGTTTGTGCCTAAATTCACTCAGCCATCAGCCGTGTTCTGTTTGTCCAACACAATTTCACACCTGATATATGCCAACATCTCTAATAAGCCTTTCTCGCACACATCATTCACCAATATAAACCCCTTTATCAGAGACTAGTCGATAAATCCGCTCTTTTCAGTGTGTTAGACAACACGCAACTGGATTCTGTGTTGATGTCTGAGCTGATGATAAAGTTTGTGGGTGCATATGAAAGAGATTGTGTATGTGTGTGTGTGATTGACAGAGGCTCAGCCAACACTCCGTTGTGTGTGGTTGAGAATGAATGAGAACCATTTCACACCGGCTCAATATAATCCATTCTCATCAGACTGATTAATGGAGAGCTATAGGAGCGTGTGCTTTCTGTCTGCCACTCCCTCCCCTGACACTGCAGCTGCACAGAGATCCATTAGAGTATGTCACACCTGTGTTCTTGTGAGAGCATGAAACACTCAGGCACATGGAACCTGTGCATGCTAAACTCGGCAGAAAGATCAATAGATTTCCTCTGAATTGGAGCAGCCATTGTTCACAAACTGTTATGCATCCTACGTTCCTTTCATTTTTGATTGTGAAATGATTTTGCTTTCAGTTACATATAAGATTGCATTACTCTCAGTCAAATTTAACACATTTTAGAATGCTTAAATTCATTAAAAAATCAGTGCAGAAAATTTTAATACGGCAAATTCTGTCTCACTGCTGTCTCAATATTTAAGAGTCATTGCTATGAGAATAATCTCATATATTAAGGCCTTTATAAAAAGGGAAAAAGTGGTAAAACTATACGATTAAAGTAGTAATATTTTGAACAGTCTCAATAACAATAATTTTGTAATATTTTATAATCTTGTATTATAATAATATTTAGAAAAACTCAAAACTACAATAATGTCACGATGAAAGTCAATTTTCAGTCATAATTACAAGACGCATAATTACAAATGTAAATTGTAATATTAATATTGATAATAATCCTACTGAAATTGAGCACATCTAGACAACAATGTCTCTGCATTCAATAATGAAATCCCTTTGTGTTTAATCTTGTCATTATAAATTACTGACACGCTATTCTCCAAATTTTATACCGTTTTGACAAAATATTTTTTTTAAAAGTGCTATATAAATAAAAGTGATTGATTGATTGATTGATATTACAAGATTACTACAAGAATATTACAATCAAAGCAGTAATAATAGGAAAAAGTCTAAATTACATAAAAAGTCATGAAGTGAAAGTAGTAATTTTGTAAAGTAAATAAAAAAAAGTAATATTTTAAAAAGTCAGAATAACAACAGAAACAAAAGTCATAATATTTTGTGAACTGCCAATAAAGCCATATATTACAAGTGGTAATATTAAAAAAGGCATCACAAGATGAAAGTAGTAAATATTGAAAAAAAGTGTGACAATGAAATGAAAACGAGAAGTAATTTAAAATTACTTGCATTTCAAGATCGAATTCATTATTACGATAATCTCCTGAAACATTTTGCTTGGCATAAACACTTTTTTATGGCCCTAAACGTAAAAGTCAGGACATGTCACAAGTCTCAAACTCACACTGTCCACATGATCATCACAACCACTACACCACAGAGACAACTACACCGTTCTTTTACGCCCCACTGTGAAAGAACTTGATGACCTTGTGAAAACACACACGAGTCCTGATTTTCCTCATGTATTGCATACAAGCACTTGTGCGTCGCGGGAGCACTTCTGTGCACGCGGGACGGTTTTGTTGTCTGTGATCAGTGAGAAAGCGAGAGATCTGTCTAAATAACAATACAGCAGCAGAAGGCATGTCTTTCTTCATATTTCTCCACCTTCACTCCCTGCTGGGAGAGGCAGCCTTTACAAACACACACGTGACATGTGTACACGTCTCGCAATCATGGTGAAATTGGATTGAGCGATTGCGCTGCCCGTCAAACAAGCTAACAATGGCATTGTGCCTCTCAGAAAGAAGAACGAGGCTTCAAGCTCTCCTGTGGGATGACGGATGATTTTGCGCATCCGTGTATGTGAGAGACGAACTAGACTAAAAATGTGTTTTGATTCATTCTAATGGATGATTTCGCAGACCATGGAAGTAGAAAAGGGCTTTTGCTGATGCAACTGTCAGGTCGCCGTTAGGGAGCAGAAACTGAATGTGCAACCGTACCCTATTTCAGTTTAAAGGGATGGTTCATCCAAAAACAAAAGATCAAGAGACGGTCATGAACCAATGATGTTTGACGGCCCAGATTTGAGCACGCAAAGGTTCATTTTCACCAAATAATGACTGATAACCTTGCAAATTTGTTCTGTAGAGGTGATTGCAGAAAGCATTTGATGGGCTAGTTTTTGTAAAACACTTTGAAATAGCAGTTCTACCTTCTCCAGATAAGCAATCCAACTCCAAAAGTCAGTAACATGATGAGAGCAGCCACCGAAACCACCACGATGATCACCACAGGACTCTGTTCACTAGAGGCCAGGGCCACTGCAAAACAAACACACACAAAGACAAACAAAAGATTTGGTTAGTATTCACGATGGCACAAACCATTATCAGTGCTCTAAAATCACTGGAGCTTGACGAGAAGATTGATCTTTGAAGACTTTCCTTATTTGTTCTGATAGGATCCTAATAGGAATACATTTTTACGAGTTAAAAAGTTACGACTTTCCTCCAAACGGTCCCACTCCATTCATCTGGATGCAGAGGAACTACTTTCAGTTACGCAAAAACACTTAAGCTCTCAAATGGAAAGATGATCCCTGGTAAAGCAGCTGTTTATTGGTTAATAATGGAGAATAAACCCTTTTACGAGTCATTTATTTAGAATTCAAACCCTGATGGGACATTTAACAAAGGTAAACTTATTTGCACTCCTTTTTCTGTGAAATTCAATTGTCATTGAAAATCAACAAGTGAAATAACAGCCTCTCCAGCGGAGAAATCAGGACAGCAGTGAATGGACATACAACATTACTCTCCATAAATTGTGAAGAAAGTCGCTTTAGTGTGTTACTGAATTAGTTTTGTGTTTGAATTGTGTGAATGTAAGCACTTTAAAATTATTTATGCTACATAATTTATATTTACTGTGCAATTCAAAGATTTTTTTTTGTCTGCACTCATTTTTATTAATTATTAATTACTATTAACTATATAACTATTAACTGTTTTATAATGCAACATGCTTCTGTGACTTCAAAGCTTTTCATGATTACATGATTCTTCATAAATTATTCTAACATACTGATTTTCTGGTCAAGAATATTTTTTACTATCAATGCTGAAATGAGTTGTGCTGCCTATTAAAAAATAAAATAAAAAACAAATATATTATGTAAGAATGTAAGCATCTTTACTGTCAAGTTTAATATATTTAACGGATCATTTGCTGAATACAAGTAATACATTCTTTAAAAATCTTACTGACCTTAAACTCTTGAATAGTATTTTATCTATCTATCTATTACATTTTATATAAATGTATGCTATAAATATCAATCACAAAAAACTATTTTTAAATCTTTATTCCTAAATATGTTAATACACTATAATAAACGAGTACTAAAAATTTAATTCACAATAAAAAAAATATGATTAACCTAATCTTTGACAAAGGGTAATATAGTGAATGTAATGTAATTAATATCCTATCACTTTTAAATATTATTTTAAATAATTTGACTATAAAGTCCTTTCAGAAAAACAAACATGCGCCATCTTTAAGTGTTAAAGGCTTAAAATCAACCATTTTGAACCTAGCTTGAACACTTCGCATTTGAGAAAAACCCCAAGCTGTTAGGAGTTAAAGCACAGTGGAGCGATACCAGACAGGATCTGGAATGAAAGCCACCCAGTCCAAATGGTTTGCAACCAGGCACCAAACATGGCAGCTTTGTTCTGCATAATCTAAAGCTGCTCAAATACTTGTTTGTGTGCTACAATGAAGGAGCCTGATGAGGTCACACGTGAAAGTGTTCATTCAATATGAATGTGTCCTTTTAAATTAAAGATGACAGCAAGCATTTGCACTTTAAAGTCATTGTTTCACTGCAAAGCCAACATACTATCATAAAAATAAACCAAAAAAACACACACAAGTTTTGAGGGGCTGCTCATATTGCTCCTAAAATAACAGCACCGCACGTTCCTTTCACATGCACTCTTTCCTCTAAAACAAAGAGACACACTCACATTCCCCCAGCGTCTGCAGCTCCAGCGGTGTGCTGTACGCCCCATAGTCTAGCGGAGGGGGCGAAACAGCTGCCACGGGGCTGGAGGAGGAAGAGGAAGCAGACGGGGAAGATGGAGACAAAGAGGATGAGGAAGAGGAGGAGGAAGAAGATAGAGGAGAGGAAGAAAGAGAAGAAAGTGCTGGGCTGGAGCAGGTGCGGATGAGGAAGACATAGGTGGTGCCTGGTTTCAGGTTGTTGACGCTGATTCTGGTGGCGGCCGTCTTCACCGTGGAATAACTCTGATCTTTCTGGTCCTGAAGGAACACAGAAATTTGTCCATAAAATAACTATGGAAGTAAATGACAGTGATGGTAAATGATTGTTTCTGGAACAGTACTGCCTTTCGCTTTTGTCTTCAGTGTCTAATTAATCTAATATGCTGATTTGGTTCAGAAGAAACATTCTTATTATTAACAACGAGGAACAGAATTGTGCTGCTTAATATTTTTATGGTGATGCGGTTTTTGATTAATAGAAAAGTAAAAAAAAAAACATTTATTTAAAATAGAATTTTATTATTACAAATGACTTTACTGTCACCCTTGCTGAAAAGTATTAATTCTTTCAAATAAATAAACAGATTTTGCAAGAAATTATGCCACAGGAAAAATGTAATTTGCATATTTATTTTTTTTTTATAGATGATTAAAAATATATATATACATATGATAGATGAAAAAAAAATAATAATAATAATTATTATTTATATATATATACACACATACATATATATATATATATATATATATATAATTATTATTATTATTTATTTATTTATTTTTCAGGATTATTTGAATCTTTATTTAGATATTTTTCCTAACAGTAAATTTTCATATTTTACATTTAGTCATTTAATAGACACTTTTATCCAAAGCAGAAAATAATAAAAATATAATAAAACTTATAATAAATAAAAATGTTCAAATTTAATTATATAGTAAAACAACACAAAATATGCATAAAAAGCATTTTGTATGTATTAAAAATAAAATATGAAAGCATGCTAAAATTGTTCAATTACAGTTCTAAAGCTTCATTAAAAATAATAAAATAAAAGCCATAATAAAAATCATGAAATATGCTTATATGCACAACATAAACCATTAAAAGTTAACTCATTGCAACAGCTTCCCTTAAGAGTTTACTTGTAAATCAATAAAAATGAAAAACAAGACAAATTTACATGAGATCAAATGATCATTGACAAGGCCTTGACATCAGCCGTTACACAGACAGACATGTTAGCATTGATTTTCCCTGATTTCCATTTCCCAGATAAAAAAAAAAAACAACAACAACCAAACAATCACTATGAACTATAATCTGTGAAATGTGAAAGCACTCAATGTTCATAAGAAATGTATTATCGCGCAAGAGAGGTGTTTTTTTTTCCTGAATCCTGGCAGGAGTTTGAACAGACATCAATGTCTGGCAGCTACATGTTTTAAAGCAACTACTGCATCTGACTGAATGATCAATGAGCTTCAGGCCTGTGGGAAGCTGGCTGTACACACATGCAGGTTAATAACAGCTTCAGAGCTTCGATGGAGAGGACCGAGGATGTAACCATACCTTCTCGTAGTATTTGATCTCGTATTCAGTGCGGCTGCTGTTGGGATACACCACGGGTTCCCTCCAAACCAGAGTCACACTGCGCTGCTCAACCTTCTCTGCTCGCAGCTCGTTAACCTGGGAAGGCGCTAAAGAGACAGACAGAGAGAGAAAACTGTAAATAATTAAAAGAAAACTGTGAGTTGAAGTTTTTCTGCCCGAGTGTGTAACAGCTTGGTGATGATAACTGTCTGAACATGCTGATAAAGATTTGATTAAGACGTTCTCCTGCTGTCAGAATAATGTCACATCCATCCATTGTGTGTTCAGTGCTTGTTAGACAAACTCCAAGATACAACCGGCACAAATTCAACACTTTAGGAACAGTATCCAACATTTATGAGCAAATACTTCGCCAATATTTAAAAAATCCTTAATACATGACACAATTACTTGTAAAGTGAAACAACATAAAATAATATGATTTTTTTATGTGCTTAAAATTATGTTTACAGTACATATTTAATTCCACTGTCAATATTCATTCATTTAATTTGATCAAATCTAGTAAAAATATATATTTTTTTATAGCAAAACAGGCAACTCTGAAAACAAATCTTAATAGCTAATGAGTTTTGATTTTCATTAGTGCTGTGAAATGATTAATTGTGATTAATTACATCAAAAATAAATGTTTTTGTTTATGTAATATATGAGTGTACAGTGTATATTACGTATATATAAATACACACACACACACACACACACACACACACAAAAACATATATATTTAAGAGAAATACGTTATATTTAGTATATATTTATACATAATATAAATAACATGAATATAAATACATGCATGTAAATATTTTCTAGATTTATACAGTACTGTATATGTATGTATTTATATATACATAAATATACACAGTACATACACACACATATATATGTGTCTGTTCCCCGAACTAGAAAATACAGAAAGCGTCCAAACCAAATTAAGAGTAACAATTTAATTGATGTTCAAAAAATAAAAGCTGTTTATAATACAGAGAAACAAAT
>JAUCMR010013526.1:0-15125 GCA_032357425.1 Enteromius argenteus | reverse complement strand
GTCTGCGTTGGTCCCGCACCTTCGTCAGCCCCCCGTGTATCCTTGTCCTCGTGATTAAACACTCTTTCATTGGAATTACTGTCTCCGAGCCTCTCTGTCCTGCTGAGAAGCGAGACCGCGACATCACCGGCACGCACATCGTGACACATTTAAATTAATAATTTGGTACAATGCACTTATTGTACTTTTTACATTGTACTTTTTGTAATTACATTTCAGTAATTACATTTATAATTACACTGTTGGGTAATTACACTGTAAGGGATGGGCCCTTAGACCTTAGCCAACCCATACCACCAAACCTGTCCCTAACCTTACCTGTATCCACCTCAATATCAGCAGAAGTGTTTTACAATACAATATGATCACAATAAGTACATTGCACTTATTTATTTTTTGTAAGTACATAGTGGTTAAGGTCAGCTAATATAAAGTGGAACCCAAACTTGAGTTATGTCAGATTTCTGATTTCCACAATTCTTCACTTAGAACTGATAAGATGCAATAAATGTTGAAATTATTAAAAGTTATTTTCTGGATTCTGCACAAGATTAAAAAGTGTGAAAATGTTGTTATATTAGCACATGCATATGTGCTATAGCTAACTACCCTGTTGGGGAAAAAAGCTGGTTTAGTTGGTCCTAAGCTGGTCCTGAGCAGGAGCTAGTTGCTCAGAACCAGCAAAGTACCAGCTCATGACCATACAAAGGACAGCTTAAACCAGCTCATGACCAGCATCCATGTTTCAAAACCTACAACAGAGTAACAGTTTAGGTTATGGTTGAAGTTTTAGGTGGAGACTGAACCTAATATTTGGATGTAAATGTCTTGATTATCATGAAAATTAGATTTAATGATTATAAAGTATAGCACAGTCTAAATAAAGTAACCAGGAAATCATTTTATTTTCTTTTTAATGCAGCAGAAACACTGTCAGTGTGAAAGCTGAAAACTGTTGCTTAGTGAATGCTCAACACGTCTGATGCGCGCATATCCTGTCACAATGCCTGTCTTTTAAATATTTTTCACACTGTCCTTCAGCGTAGTCTGAAAAGCGGACAGGTTTCAAAGGGACCATTGTAGCGGCATTAGTTTGTCCTCTCTTCTGTGTCCTCTAGGTCTCCACAGGTGGTCTAACAGCAGATGAGACCGTTACTCACACACCTGAGACATGTTCTGGCGTGTCAGGTGCGCAGTGGGCACGTCATTTCAGTCTGATTAAAGGTGATAAGAAAGCTGGCGTCCTCTTCAATAACACAGAAGTTCCAGTGAGAAATACACTTTTAGACACTGCCAAGAGACACACATGAGCTAAACAAGTCGAGAACATTTTAAAGGCATGCTGGAACAAACTCCAGAGGACTTGCTTCCATTTTCAGCCAGTGTTGCTGAAGCCTAATGTGAGAACAAGCAAATGCTTTTTGTTTCTTTCAGTGCTTTCGAAAATCAATTGAGCTATGCTAGCACATCTATTACCAGTGTGCGACCATCTTAGAGCAGCCTTGGTTGCTTTTTACGTTAATAGATTTTCATGTTTATACGAAGTGGATGTACTTCTGAGAATTTGCGTTTTCGGGATTTAATGAGGCATTGTGCCTCTCTGTTCTCAGAGATACTAGGTGCTCTTAAACCTTTTAGATAATAAACAACTTTATCTCCTTTATGGCATCCTAGTAGACTTCACACTCCTTAGCCATCTGAATGTTTTATTTCGTCTTGCATGTTTCACCATCTGTCCACTTCATGGAAAGTAATGGAAAGTTGTACATCTAGTCCTGTGTAATTAGACACTTTAATCGATGTAGATTCACACATTTTAAAACAGAATGGTTTCAGTGGCAGTTTTCCTCTTCTTAGACCACTGCTTGTCTGAAAATCATCCTGCATACTGAGCAAAGGGCAGCTCAGACTAGCTCCAGTGTATTGATATGAAATACAACCTCCTTGCTATCAATCTTGACTAAGGAAGACATTCATCTTCATCTGTCTCCACTGACCAATAATTTAGGCCCAGTAATATGTGGCTGGATTGGCTTTGGCACTTCAGAAGCTTCCTGTGCATGTTCCGAGCAGAGCTGGAATATGAGCCTTGACTAATACTGTAATTGGTTAATGTAAGAATGAAGGCTCCTGGAAGACTTCTTAAAACCAAGTGGCTGGCAAATTTGATAGATAATGTAAGGGAAAAAGGTCAAGGCTTTCAACAATAAAGTGCACTGCCTGATATGCACTGTGCATGCTATACCACATTGTTTAGGCTGATAAATCAATAAATAATAAAACAAAATTTTCTTTTCGCTTACTATAATTATAATTAACAAAAAATCAATAAAAAGGGGCCTTATTCTATTCTTTTTCCTGTTCTGTCTGTTTTCTTTATATACAGTATATTTATATATATATATACAATGTGTATATATATATACATATACATGCTGTATTTTAAAATAAAAATGCAATGAGTACTGTTTTAATCTATTTAGTTGTTATTGTCATGTTTTGTGTCTGTCTGCCACTGCCGCTGCCGCTGCCAGAGCCGGCCCAGTTACCGCTGTCACTGCCAGAGCCTGCCACGCTGCCGCTGCCACTGCCACTGCCGCTGCCAGAGCCTGCCACGCTGCCGCTGCCACTGCCAAAGCCTGTCCCACTGCCGCTGCCAGAGCCGGCCCAGCTACCGCTGCCACTGCCAGAGCCTGTCATGCTGCTGTTATGGCCTGACCCACCAGAGCCAACGGTGGAGGAGGACCTGCCACTGTGGCCCGATCCACCAGAACCAATGGTGGAGGAGAACCTGCTGCTATGGCCCGGTACACCAGAACCAATGGTGGAGGAGAACCAGCTGCCCTGGCCCGACCCACCAGAGCCAATGGTGGAAGAGGACCTACTGTCGTGGCCCGACCCACCAGAGCCAATGGTGGAAGAGGACCTGCTGTCTTGGCCCGACCCACCAGAGCCAATGGTGGAAGAGGACCTGCCGTTGTGGCCCAATCCTCCAGAGTCGTCTGCGCATCCAGTGCGCCCTCCAGAGTCGTCTGCGCATCCAGTGCGCCCTCCAGAGTCAGCTGCGCATCCAGTTCGCCCTCCAGATTCTGCACCTCCTGATCGCCCCCCGGTGAGCTTCCCCAAGAAAATTGGGGGGGGGGGGGCAGTAAGGGGTGGTTGTTAGAGGGGGTGGGCAGGATTGGGTTGTGTATGTTGACTATTATTGAACTGCCACGACCGGTGCTCGAGCCACCGTGGTCTGCTAAGGCCCCTGATCCGGTTCCACCAAAAACTGTCCAGCCGTGGTGGCCCGCTAAGGCTCCTGATCCACCACGTCCTCAGCCGGTTCTTGACTCGCCCTGGAGGTACCCATGACTGTGCTCCCTTGTCCTGCCTCCAGGGCGCCCAGCCCTCCCTCCCCAATGATGTGGCCTAAGGCGCAGGTGCAGTCCAGTCCTGTCCTTATTTGGTTTTTCCTGTCATTATGTTCTGATTAGTTCATTTCGTTCACCTGTGTTTTCCAGCTGCCCTCACTTCTGCTCATTTGTTTCTGTGTATTTAAAGCCTTTTGTTTTTGAGTTTGAGCATGAACCACACTCAGATCCTGACTCAGCGTTTCAAATGGGGTTCAGGTATGAACTTTGACTGGGCCACGGCAGAACTTTAATTTTCTTGAAATGTGCACTTGCTTGAACATTTCATATCAGTGTCTTTTTGTCTGAGTCAGGTGGCTTAACATTCCTGCTGGAGAATTATTTGAAACAGAACAGAAGTCATATTTCTTATAGTGATGTCTATTTTATTCCCCTCTTCATATTTCCTCCCTCTTCTTCACTATGCAAATTAAACATTATTAGTAAAACTGATTTGTTGAACTGCCATGAAAGCAGACAGTGCTTGCAAATAAATGTAACATACTGTACATAGGCTTTGAAATCTGTGCCTCTACCTACTGTACCTACAAAAAAAAAATAGAAAAGTGCCTATACAGTACATACAATTCACTGCTGTTTTCAGGAAAATGATTATTCATCTTCAAACAAATTATGATTTCGTGGTTAGATTATTGTTTAATAAAAACTTTTTTTTTTTGCATAGTTCCTTACACAATACTATATTATGACCTCAAAACAGTTTTACCAAAATGCATGGCTGTAAACTAATATATTTTGACATGTTCATTACATAACAAGCTCCATATGTATGGCTTTTCTGATGTAGTAAACTTGCTCAGTAGCGCACCTGGTACAGCATTGAATTACTCATACTTAGGTATGAGTCCCATGAAACATGAGTCACGATAATAGAGCTCAAGGACTTGGAGAAGCCAGCTGAAATCATATGGTGATTCTTCACGATGGTTAAGGATTGAGATTATTATATCCATATTTAAAAAAAAGCCTAAAAAAATTAATTTCTAAGCTGGACCAGGCTGGTTTGGTTTGGGCACCCATGGTTAACCAAGACAGTCTTACTGAATAAGAGTGTTTACTTCTGCTAACAAGAGACTAATGCATATACTTATGAAAACTGATGCTTATACTTAGTCTTACAATGCTTTTGGGAAATCTACTGGTCTTTAAGCACAGTATATTAGTTTTCACAGTATATTTTGTGGCTATTCCTCAGTGTATTGGGCTTTACACTACCTGCTACCAAATATGTGGACAAGAAAGTGAGGTATAGGAAAGGGAAAATAAAGAGAAAAAGAGAAAATAAATGGGGCTGTTGTCGTAAAAAGGATTGGAGCGGAGTTTTCTTCAAGGAAGCAGTGGTTTACGCATCAGTGTTTATAGAGGTGGACACCTGATGGCTGTGCCACCGGGAAAAGAGCAAAGAGGGAACCGTTTGCTGGTGTCACAACCTCTTTAGCGACTGGAACATTGAAGTCCTTTCCAGGCAATGCTAACTCTATCCAGCTACCATCAACAATGACCAACATAATTTTTCACAGTCCTTCAAATTCATTCATTCATTCAATTTTCTTGTGGCAGCTTAAATGAACAATATACATACATACATTATACATACATATATATATATATACACACACATACTTGGTAACTTAGTAGGCAGTTGATATAAAATAAACATCTTAATCATCACAAAATAATCACACCTTGCAATTTGTTTTTTTATTTTGTTTTGTTTTAATTTATTTTTAATTGACATGTTGAATACAAAAATCACATCGTTTTTTGTGTGTCATTAACAGTGTTCATGAAAACTATATATACATTTGTATTTTAGTATTATCAACGCATTCAAGCCAATCTGTTAACTTATGCATACAAATGACATAGTAGATTCACAATACTGAGCTACCAACAAAAGATCTGTCCATTTTTGAGTGCAGAATTATTACAAAAACTGTTCTGAGCCAATGTTTCATGGATGTTAAAAGTTCACCTGACCTTCTACATAAATATAAATAGCAATTAGCACTGCCGATTTACTGAAGAATAATATATAAATATATATATGCCCCTGCTTTTATTTTTATTTATTTATTGATTTATTTATTATGTAAGAATCTTGATAACATTATAAGTTTGGCAATAACTCAAAACATGCACATGTTAAGACCTAAATCATATAACCTAGTACATTATGGCACTGCGCATACAAGACATTTTTGAATAGGCTAAAGTTAGGCTCATGCACATGCTATTTTTAATTGATCGGTCTAAACTATCCCTTTCAATCCAAATTAAATTTCATTCATATTTTGCTCAATGGGATCAACTGAAGCTTTTACATGAAATCTTTTTAGTCTGGTTGAGTCATCAGTTTTATTATCAGTGGAGAATTATCTTCACTTCGGTTCAAAGAAAAAAACAAAAAAACAAACAAACAAAAACCATAAAAATAAAGCTACCTTCAAACTGACACTCTTATGTAAACACATTCTTTCTTACACTAGTCAAATCAATCCAGTTAACTGCCTGCACTTGACCACAGTCTGTGCGTTTATAGAAATACTTGCATTTCAAAATAAGTGTAATCCACTTTTCTAAAAGTTGAATGATTCAATAATTACTCTATAGCATGACACATTGCTGGGAATGACCTGCTATTGAACCATCCGGTCTGCCAAACACCCGTATAAAATCATCAGCAGCAAAAAGATTAAATGCTAAAGCGTGGCACCCGCCCTTGAGCGAAATAAAAGAGGCAAGGTTCACAAAACATCAGACCGGATGCAGTGGGGCGAGGAATTATGAACCCAGCCTCTGTCAAGCAGCTCAATCCCATTACTAACGCTGCATGCCTCCCGCAGCCGCAGGACGTCAACAGAGCCCATGGGTAGCAGCGGTGTGATGAATGCTTAGCATAGGTACAAACAGTAGTGCGCGTCTTCAAGCTGGTAATTATATCTGTGTAATGCGTCCCCAGAGAGCCTAGAAAATTACAGCTCGGGACACGATGTCACAGACGCTGGCAGGCCCCATAGATCACTCCAGCTAAACCTGAGCCAGGAGCTGCCAGCTGATCTAACTTTAATGTTTTCAAAGTGAACCGGGACGCACAGATTCTTAATCAGCTAAAATAATGTGGACACAAAACTGGAAACTTTAGCCCTTTACACCACTGGTGCCATAAAACTACAGACAAACAGAGCCAGAAGAGTTTCGAAAGCAGCAGCGGCTCGGCGAAAAGAAGTATGGTTTAAATTGTGTTCTGTTCGGAAATCTTTAAATCCTACAATTGCACAATTCATCAAAATAAAATTAAAGCACATAGAGGATTCGGGGTTCATACATCACGCACATTGGCTTAAAGGCTAGACGTTTGCATTTTGACTAGTCAGAGTTTTCTAAACGTTCTGTTTACTAGACTAACAGCTAAATATTTGTTTCTTTGTTCCTGTGTTGTATGTCTCTCTTCTTTTTATATGTGTATTACTCACACAAATATTAGCAAATATGGTATTATATATTATACAATAATCATTGGTTTCCTAAAAATTACTTTTGTTTACAGAAATTATTTAAGAAATATCTTTTAGTAATGTTGACTTTCCAGATAAATAATAAAAATATGAAATGATCAAGCATCTTGAGTAATCCATAGTAAATAATATTGCTTCAGTTCCAATGGAATTATAATGAATTCATTGAATATCAAAAGGTTTTTGTTTATATCATAAATGTATGTGTACAGTGTATATTTATTATGTATATATAAATACACACATACAGCATATATTTAGAAAATATTTAGATGTTTATACATTTATGTATGTATATTTTAAATATTTTATAAATACTTAAATATGATCAAAATATATTTAATATATAAACATAACATATATTTTTATTTAATATATACTTGTATGTGTTCATGTTTATATAAACATAATAAATATACACACATATATTATGTAATCAGAAACTTTTATTTTGGATGCAATTAATTACAATTAATCATTTGTCAGCACTAATACATACATATAAATATATATATTGATTGTTTTGAATTAGCTAGTTTAATGTAGAATTTTCAATGTGATTCTGTCGAAATATCATGAATAAGTTCAATGTTATATACAATATTTTCAGTGCAAAAAGTGTATTATTATTTTCATTTATTTTTTAAATAAACCAAATCATGAAGTCTTAGTTAATGCGTTTGATGCAATGCTGTGTTGCCTCACAATCGCTGCATCAATATTTCAGCATCATAGAGCTGCTCCCGCTCCAACACTACTCTTTAACACATTCAATTCCTACTGTATCTTGTTCTTTTTGTCATTCTTTTTCCCCCTCTCATACAAGAGAGAATATGTCATAGTATTGTGAAGAACCCCCCCCCGCAGAGCTCGTGGGCAGACGTTAAGATGTATTGTCAAAAGAGTTTCAGAGCATGGCACCCACTCGCTGTCATGTGCTGAGGTTTCTTCAGCTCTCACTCACACATCACGCTCTTTGTCATCTCATGCGCTTCTCCTGAATGAGTCCATAAGCAGATGGTCTCTGCAGTTTATCTTCCAACTGGCATCACTTCTGAAGGCTTATCACAATATTTGCAGGCCAGAGAAGTTTATATCCCACACACACAGAAACGCTTCCAGACCGGGTCTGTGGGTCAGATCTGTGGGAAGACCAAAAGAACACAGCTTCCAGTTCACTGAAGAAAAACGGAGACATCGCAATCAGTCAAACCTTTTCAATCTATGACCTGCAGAAACCTCTAGTTTTGTGTTCCTGAGTCTGGTGCAGCTCATTTCTTCAAGAAGATTTTCTGTGCTCCGAGAAATATTCCTTTCTGAGTCTCAGACTCTTGCTGATCAATAAGTTAATCCTCCTTGAGAAATTCTGCTTTAATGCTTCAGATTTCAGTGCTTGACATTGAATCTGTCTTTGGCCGCTGGACAGATTATTTCTTCTGACTTCAGTAAGCACCGAAATAAAAGATAAGTGCAATATTTAATTTTATTTTATAATAGGACAGTTTGAGAATACTTCCTAATCATTTATAATTGAGAAGCACAAATGTTTCTCTTCAGACAAAGTGCATCTCTGATCAATAACCATTTAAACTGTGGCAGTGAAACACCCGCTCATCTTTCTGAGAGTTGTATTTAGGCTTGTTGTGCTCATGTCCCTGGTTGCAGCTCTTTGAATGCTTGCACTGATTCTCCATTAGCATGTAAACAGGATTTACACACTCACGAGCCACAGCAGCGAGTTTGGTCGCTTCTTGTTTGGGGCTTGCAGCTGACTGCAGGTTTACATTTCATTTGAGTGTCCATCATCCTTTGCAGTACACACAATGGGTTCTCAGTAAGCAGAAGGAACTTTGTGGCATTAACATACAACTTCTCATGGGTTTTGTCAACGTGATCTCATGAATATTTGTACGTATTTTATGTAAAACGTTGTTTAATAAAATGTACATTTAGTTACATTTTTACTGGCACTAAAACATACAACACTGACATATTTTTAGCACCTAAACATACAAATGTTTACATATTTTCAACATTTTAACATACAAAACTGACGTATTGATTTCACCTAAAAATGGATCCTTATTGATATCACGGGATTAATTTGATTATTTTTGTTGTTTTTAGTTGACATATCAATGACCTTGTTTGCAACTGCATTGTTAAACTTTTTACTTCATATGAAATGATAACATTTCATTCTGTTCTGTGAGATTTCTGCTGCCAGCTCGTTTTCAGAAACAGGCCTTTATAATGTTAACAACTGGTGGCAGGATGTCAGCAGAGTTTATAACAAAATTAATTCTGTTTTATGTGAGAAATCATAGAGAATTGTACGGGTATATAAGATGGCAGCATGCAAGCCACCATTAGGTTTCTGCTGAGGAGCCGATCGGGACCGACTCCCCAGTGCCGTCCGACCTTGTGGCAGGAGGGACATAACATTCCCTTTCAGTCAGGCACTATGACGTTATGTCATTGATTGATGTCATGAGGTCCCTAAGAAAAACGCCACAACCCGGACTGCGATACGTAGGAGGCCAAAATGCTGACAGGCTGCAGGGACAGCGTGCCAGACAAAGTGGAGATCCCACGCAACCTTCCCAACACCCTGATAAGGTAAGGGGGCCCTGCAGGGATGCGAAAAGCAGAAGTTGGGGGCAGAGCGCACAGATTTTTAGGCCAGTGCGAGAAAATCTTACTAGAGTAAGGAGAACACGGTGGAAAAACCGTGGAGGAAGATGGTGATGTTCTCCCAACGAAAGTAAGCCGCGATGGGAGCGACATAGACTTTCAAAGTGGAAGGGGACAGTCTCCGTTCCAACTTGCCTGAAGGAAGGAAAGCATCACACTGACTGAACACTTCTGAGGGTCCTCTCGGCAAGGGGAAAACCAGTCAGTGAACAGACCCCACTTCGAGGCATAGACCTGCCTCGTAGAGGGGGCTCTAGCCTGAGTGATAGTGTCTACCACGGCCTGCAAAAGTTCAACGAGGTCTACCGAGTCCAGTCCAGAATCCAGACATGCAGGTTCCACAGATCGGGACACGGGTACCAGATTGTGCCCATCCCTTGAGAAAGAAGGTCCTTCCTCAGGGGAATCTTCCAGGGAGGGGCTGTCGAAAGGATCATGAGGTCCGAGAACCAGGTTCGGGTGGGCCAAAACGGGGCAACCAGCAGAACCTGCTCCTGATCCTCCCTGATCTTGCACAGGGTCTGTGCAAGGAGGCTCACTGGGGGAAAGAAGTCGAGGTCCTGTCCAGGAGCCCGAGGCTGCTTGACCGTTGCATATAGCTCCCCAGCCCGTCAGGGGGGCATCATGTGAAATCACCACATGCCTGTACACCTGGCCTAGGGGCACATCGGCCCGTAGGAAGACAGGGTCTGACCACGGACTGAAGAGGCGGCGACACTCCAGGGAACACCGATCCGGAGCGAGCCGTGATGCCATCCCCATTTCAGGACTCTGCCTTGCAACCAATGCTGTAGTGGTCTCACATGAAGCAAGCCGAGCAGCGTGACCGTGGCTACAGCTGCCATATGCCCCAGGAGCCTCTGTAGAATCTCAAAGATACTGCTGTCTTGTTCCAGAAGGCCTCCAGACATTTCAGCATCGATTGTGACCGTTCGTGAGTAAGACGAACGGTCATGTTGACAGAGTCCAGCTCCATCCAGAGAAAAGAGGAGGGGAGGGGAGAGTTTGCTCTTTTTCCTGTTGACCCGAAACCCCAACAGGCTGAGATGCTGAAGCACTGTGTCCCTGTGCTCACACAACTGATCCTTCAAGTGAGCTAGTATTAGCCAGTCGTCGAGATAGTTGAGGGTTCAGGGCACCCTCCGACATCTTGGTAAAGATACGGGGAGACAGGGCCAGCCCAAAGGGGAGGACCTTGTACTGATACGCCCGACCCTCGAGAGAAAACCGAAGAACCGGTCTGTGTTGAGGCAAAAAATTGAGACGTGAAAGTACGCGTCCTTCAGGTTGATGGCTGCAAACCAATCCTGGGGTTGGATGCATGATACAATGCGCTGCGGCGTTAACATTATGAACGGTAGCCAGTGAAGGGACTAATTCAGAACACGCAGATCCAGGATTGGCCGTAACCCACCGTTCCTCTTGGGTACAATGAAATAGGTGCTGTAGAACCCTAAATTCATCTCAGCTGGAGGGACCGGCTCGATCACGTCCTTCACCAGCAGGACAGCAATCTCTGCACGCAGGACAGAGGCATACATCTCCGAACAAAAGGAGGTGAAATGGACGACTGTGAACCTGGGTGGGCGCCTGGCGAACTGAATCACATAGCCGAGTCGGATCATCCTGATTGACCAGTGAGCCGGACTAGGGAGCGCTAGCCAGGCCCCAAGTCAGTGAACAAGTGGGATAAATGGAGAAGTAACCGACGCACACACTGTGGGGCAGCCAGGAGGAGAGAGGCAACTCGGCCCCAGAAGCATAGTGTCCAGGAGGTGAGACAGCACCAGCTCTAGCAAATTGACACCATGAACCTGAATGTGAGGAAGCATAGCGTCACTCACAACCTGAACATAGCAATTGAGGCCCAGAGATTTTGGAAAATTGGGTGGGCGACAGCAAGAGAGAAAGCACTCCGCCCTTTCCCGTGGATGGGGGTGCAGATGTTGAGGTCCCCCGAAGAACAATTTTCCTCATCTCTAGGCAGCCCATCTCAGGCCCGCTTTGCGGTCTTCCGGGAAGACTTAGCGGCGGCCGGAGTTGAGACAGGCTGTGCCCCTCTCTGGCGGCTGACTCTAATCCCCTGCTAAGGAGTTACCTCCATTGGAGCTGCCGGGGGTGGAGCAGGTGTGGAAACATCACGCTGGGGCACGATGCTTTTGTTTGATGGCTCCCGTCTGCCTTTGTACTGCCGAGAACTGCTGGGCAAGAGCTCTCGACAGTGCCGAGCTTTGTCAACGTCACTCATCTGTGCAAGGTTCAGCCAGAGATGGCTCCTGGACCACCATGGTGGACATCACCTGACCGAGGGACCTCCATGACCTTTGTCGCCCAAGGAGCAATGCTAGTCAACATACGTGGCTCCTGCATCAACCTACGGTCAGAACTACACTCGTGCTGCTGTGTAAGCACATTGGCCCAAGACGTCAGCCAGTGGCGTAACGTCATAGTGGGGTTGGCCAGGCCGCGGCACTGTAAGCTTTGTCAGCGAGAGCTGACGACAGCCTACAGGCCTTGGACGGGAGATGCGGGTGATTCGTCCCGAGCGGCGTTTTGCATGCACAAGTGCACTGCAATCGTCACTCCGGGAAATCCCCGCTCGTCTCTTGGCCGCTTTCATCGAGAGTCGCTTCCAAGGGAGGAGCTCAGACGTGTTTACGGATGCAACCAGAGTCTACCATGTTTTAACGAGTTCCTCATGAACCTCCAGAAGAAAGGCAGAGAGTATCGCGCGAAGCTCAGAGCCCAGCATCCCGCCTTCAGCGCTCAGGGGACGATGGGGAATCCACCTCCAGCCTGGTGCTTTCAGCGGGCCGGAGGAACATGGCTGCCCACTCAGTGTCCGATTCTTTCTGGGAAGCCGCCGTGGCGGGGGGCTGCTAAGTTTTCTCCTCAGTCGAAGCTGACAAAAGCCCCTCCTCTGACACAGCAACAGACATCTCATTCCCCTCCGGAGCATCAAACGTCTTCATTCAGATGCTCCACGGAGCTTGATGTTGAGGGATCAGGAGTCCGTGGGGACTTGCCCGGCGGATATATCCTAATCGTCACTCAAGCTACTAGCCGATGCAGCCGAGGAGCTTTACAGCCCGCCGACCTGGAAGGGGTAGCAGACGAAGCTAGCCTTCTAATGAAAGAAAGCCGTGACCAAGCAAAGTCATGGACATGCGTTCGCAATGAGAGCATGAACCATCCGCGAACGCCGCCCAGTAAAAAAAGGTAAGTTGTTTGTGTTGTCTTTTTTACATCATTTTTTTAAATTGAGCATGCATTCATTTATCAAACACTGTGAAGCACATACTCCATTCAGTAGAGTCTTGAGTCTTTTACTCATGGGACTCAGCATCTCTGGATATAGCCTATAATAGTCATGCATTGCCATCGTTCTGCTATTACTTGACTCCAGAATCACTGCTCGAAGACATTTGCTGAAGCTTCCTGACAGACTTTTCTAATGCATAGGAAGTCTTGCATCTCGGGGGATTTTCTTGCATCTGTTTAGTTGCCTGGCCGCTGGTGAAATGGCAGCCTGACAGCTGTGGAGACAAAGATGCTAATGAATTACTGAGTCCTATTCTAAACACTCATTCCAGTCTGACCCCACTGTCTCCTAGATTGGATGGGAATCATTGCAGCCCTCCACAATTTCTCTTTATAAAATGGCCTAAATGTCTTTCCTTTTTTTTTTTTGGGGGGGGGGGGTATTGCAGTAAAGAACATTTAAAAAGTCTCTTCCATCTGAGAAAGGTCTGCAGATTTTGACAAGCAACATTTTCCCAGTCACATCCAATTTGCAAAAGGTCATTTCAAAGGGGCTGCTCACCAAGGGGCTTTAACAAAAAATCATTTAAAAGAGAGTGAACGAGAGCTTTTAATAGTTGGAGCGGTGAAAAGAAGATGATCTTTCCTGACCCAGAAAAAAAACAACAAAAAAAAACAACTCAGTATAGACCAGCTTCATAACAAAACACAATACAAAACAGAAAACCACAAAATACCACCCAGTATTGGAGAAAGTTACTGTCACAATGCACACCAGGGAAGACGAGGCATGCAGAAATAATTCAATAACACATATTTAATAATCCAAATAGAAGCAAAGACATAGAGACATTGGGTGATGTTGATAAACAAATTTCGGGAGAAGCACATACGAATAATTAGCCACGGCTGGCTTCGCATTCCTCAATCAGCCTATTATCCATTCACCCAATCGGAACCCAGCGTCTTCGCCTTAAATAAGCTCAATTTTCTCTCTTCCGCATCCCGTTCTTGCATCCCGCCGCCACCCCTTCTCCGCCATTGCTCTTCACCTTCCTCCGAGGGGGGGCACGTGGGTTCGAGCCGGACGCCGAGCTCTGCCCTCGAAAGGGTTAAAACTACTAGGGCTCGAAGTCCGCCGAGCTCCCGGCTCGCTCCCCTGGACAGCACATCAGACATTCCTATTCACATTATGAGGAAGTGTGAACTCGTGAAACTTATAAAGGGAAGACAACGAAGGATAATGAGCACAACACAGCTGAACACAGCTGAACTCAAAGATCTAAGACTTTTTCTAGTACAAAAAAGGCCTATTTCTCTCAAATATTGTTCTATACACTTCTCCTTTGCTGAGATAATCCATCCTCCTCACAGGTGTGGCATATCAACATGCTGATTAGACAGACCACATGTAACCACATCCAGCGTCTTCACCTCCAAGATCATCTGAGACCAGCCACCCAGACAGCTGCTGCAACAGTCGGTTTGCATAACCAAAGAATTTCTGCAAAAAACTGTCTTCGGGATGCTCACCTGCTTGCTTGTCATCCTCATTGGGGTCTTGATCTGACTGCAGTTCATCATCGTAACCGACTTGAGTGGGCAAATGCTCACATGTGATGTGGAGAGGTGTTCTCTTTACGGATGAATTGTGGTTTTCACTGTACAGGACAGATGGCAGACAGCGTGGACAGGGGCGGATTTAGTGAATTTGGGGCCTCAGGCAAATATAGGAACGGGGCCCTATATTTGCACACATTTACTGTTAGTTGCTGCTGCACAATAGTGCCACATAATCTACATTTCTCATGTGCATATTCTTATGGGATTCTTTCATTGACATTAACATTTATTCATTTAGCAGACACATTTATTATTTCATGTTGTTGACCATGAAATAGCAATTGATTTACAGTTGAGATGCAAGAAGTAGTCAAAAGTATAAATTATTATACAGTACTGTGCAAAAGTCTTAGGCCACTAGTATTTTCACCAACCTGAGACAGACTAAATCCAAAAGAACTGTGGAAACATCTCCAAGATGAAGAAAAAAACCAGTAACACTTTATTTTGATGGTCCTTTTGAACAATCTGTTGACAATAAGTAGCTTTGGACCTACATGTCAACTAACTGTCATTAGAATATTAGTACACTCTGCAATTAATATCTGCTAACTCTTTATTGTGATGTTCTCCCAAAAGACGCTCTACTGACTATAAGTAACTTTGCAAGTAC
>JAUCMR010013320.1:0-15146 GCA_032357425.1 Enteromius argenteus | reverse complement strand
TGATTTTAGCAAATGGCTGCAATATAACAAAGAGTGAAAAATTTAAGGGGGTCTGAATACTTTCCGTGCCCACTGTATATATAATACACATTAAATGTTATTATATTATACATATATTTCCATGGCCACCGTCCTCCATGCGTCAAATTTTGTGGTTAATGTCTCTCAAAATGTCACGTTGTTGTCATTGCTATCTTCACATTCGTTAAAAATTCATTATTCTTTTGTCATTTTGGATATTGGTGACCTTTGTCCACGTGGATGCAAGGATGGCTCGTGTGCAATGAACTGTGTTATCACACTTTGAAAATGCCATGCTCGCTACATCTCTTTGTCTCTTAACCTCTAAACTTCATAGTCATTTGGGAAAAAATGGTAAAAATAAAATATGCATTGAAGTGCAAAGAAGGAAAAACAAGTATTCGGGTGAACTCGGGACACACATTTTGGGGAGCTGTGCTCTTACTTTCATTAGTGATTTGCCTAACAATTTTCACCAGGTGGATGATAAAACAGACATATAACTATAACTTATAACTATATATATACTATATATATATATATATTAATAAAACATTTTACAGGAAGGTCATGGGTTAGATTGCCAAGAAATATAATTCTGATCAAATGTGTATCTTAAATGCAATGTAAGTCTTTTTGGATTAATGCATTATATAAAAAATGTAAATAAAACTTTCATTATTAATGTAATTATTTTAACTAAGGAAAGTAAAAAAGCATTCCAGTCTCTCAAACAGTAGAACTACTGTCCAAGGTTCGATTCCCAAGAAATGTGAAACACTGCTAAAATGTGTATGCTGAATGCAAATTAGGTTGCTTTTGACAAAAGCATTAGCCAAATGCATAAAATGTAACTGCAATTTGATAGAAAAAAACAGACAGACATCTTAACTCAATCACTGTAAAGAGAAATCATTACATTAAGAGAATTCTTACTGCAACATCCTGAAATGAGTCGTATGGCAAATATGATTCATCAATTTAAATGAAGAAAGAGTGTTTTGTGTCACAGAATGCCGTTATAATTACACATTCACCTTTCCTGCTCATGCTTTTGTTACTGGAAAGGTCTCTGCTACTGTCTTACAGGGTTATCAGTGACTCCTGCTTGTGGGTGGGGTGGGGGGGGGGTTGAGCATGTGTGCCCCTCACCTCTTTATAAGCAGAAACAGGGATCTGAGAAAAATCACAGAACTTTTCCGTCAAACAGGCACCTGGCTTCAAACCAAAGGGAGGTCAGTAGGAAACCAGCCTCTGAACATCAACTGCTGCTATCAGTGAAGACCTGCTCTCAGTATGATGTGGAAAACCACAGTGCTTACAGTGTGTCTGCTGCTGGCTGGAGTGCAGGCGCTGGACGGCCCTTCGTACGGAGTCAAATTATGCGGCCGGGAGTTCATCCGCGCTGTCATCTTCACCTGTGGAGGCTCTCGGTGGAAGCGCTCCTTGACTAACACAGGTTAGTATTGCAGACCTTACAGAGCAGGTTTTGTTAGACTTGTAAAATTTAAAGTTTAAAAATACACATAACATAAAAAAAAAAATCTAAGTTTTAACAATAGGGTATTACAAATACACTACAAGTTAAATATTATCTATTTAATCTCTATTTTTATTATGTTGAGCAATAGTAGATATTATATTAAAAATACAGAATACATTTTAAAGGGGACCTATTATGCAAAAATCAATTTTATAAGGTGTTTAAACACAGTTGTGTGGCCTCGGTATGTGAAAACAACCAGCCTGTAACGGTAAAAATCCACCCACTCGTTTATTTATAAAACCAATAATTTAGTAGCAGTCTCTCCAAACGAACTGTTTCAGATTTTCCCTTTTGTTACGTCACAGTAGGGAAATTTCACATTTTTGACGCTCTCTGCCCTATTACCATAAACACAGCTTTGAGTGTGAGAAGCTGCTGTCCGCCATTACTATTCTCTTAGTTTTACACCGGACTGCTGTGTGGGGGTCAATATAAGGCAGTATTTTTTCCCACAAGGATGGATTAGTGCCAGCTGTTCGTGATCCATAGTATCAGTATCAGGTGTTACTTTTTCTAAACTGCCTTCCTGAAAGAGCTTCTTGGCACTATGTAAGGCTAATGTTGCTAAAGTTACAGTTTTCACTGATGCTGCCTTCAGGTGCTACCAGAATGATCATAAGCAGGGATGTGGAAGTTAAAATTGCGTATGAAAGCAATGTGTTGATCGCTGGAAAAAGTCAAGCTCATAATCACAAGAAGTGGGGCTTAGAAAGTTTGCAATAGCGATGGCACGCACCATGAGTTATATTTTTTTCCTGCCATGCTCCCATCTGTGTTGCAATTTATAAAATGCACTTTTGTGCACAGTACAGTCAGACGGCTGACATTTAAATTGAGTATGTTTTCTGTAAAGAGAACAGACTTGTACTGTTACTAGTTGCCTGTAGCAATGATTGTGAGCTGTTGAAGCTCCGCCCTCTTGCCCTGGAGCGCCAGCTCATTTGCATTAAAAGGGAAGACAGAAAACTGCGCGTTTTAAGTGGCGATTTTAACAGGTCATTAAAAATGATCTGTAAGGTATTTGGGGTTAAAACTTAACATACACACTCTTGGAACATCAGAGACTTATTTTATATCTTGTGAAAAGTGGCATAATAGGTCTCCTTTAATACAGACAAAATGCTGGATTTGAACATTTTTCAACCTAAAATTTTCAAATACAGAATTTTAGATTGTAACAATATACAAACATTTGCATAGGTTATATATATTTAATCTCTATTTTTACTATATTTAAAACTAGTAGATTTTACATGCAAAATTATAGTCAAAACTCTCATATATAAAGTCAAAACTCTCATATATTTAAGATTCTTAAAAGTGTATACAAACTTGTATATACATACACTCTTTAGGAGTTGTATACATAAAACATTTTTTTTTTTAGAAAATACTATGTCTTTATATTTCTAAATTCTATGTTTAATTCAAAGTGTAACTTGCTATGAATTTTTTAAACTTAGAATAGTTGAGTGAAAATGCTTTCTTCACCAGAAATCATTCATGTATATAATCTTACAAGTATTACATGAAACATCTCTTTCTTTCCAGATGAAATCCTGGACTTATTCAACTCGTATGACAGTAATGCTGCAGACAGCGCAGTGCTGTATGGTGCTGCACCATCCTCCCAGCATGCCTCTGACTCAGATCTATCATCGCTGGCCCAAGGGGAACAGGAAGGTGGCGTGTTCAGCAGGCCCGCGCGCTCTCTCATTTCACAGGAGGTGCTTGAAGCCTTGCGTACCGTGGACAGAAAAGGACGTGATGTAGTGGTGGGACTGTCCAACGCCTGCTGCAAGTGGGGCTGCAGCAAAGGAGAAATCAGCTCGCTTTGCTGAGAGGCTA
The DNA here is from genome assembly GCA_032357425.1 of Enteromius argenteus. Classification (NCBI taxonomy): domain Eukaryota; kingdom Metazoa; phylum Chordata; class Actinopteri; order Cypriniformes; family Cyprinidae; genus Enteromius; species Enteromius argenteus. Next base: position 11,731 of record JAUCMR010013320.1, on the reverse strand, counting down.
ACCTTCTCTATAGCATGAGTGATTAAAAAAAGTGTGTATGTGTGCTTCTCACCCTGTCCTGTGTTTCATTTTCTCTGTATCTTGTGCTTGAGACTTGTAAATGGTTTGCATTGAACTTCCATGCATTTTGCAGTTAATTTAAATAAAGATTTTATAATGTTTGATGTTGTGAAGTTATAAGTTGGGCTACTATTTGTTATCAATTCAGTGTGTTCGCTTTTTAATCTTTATCTAGAGTATATTTCACTCTTGAATAAAGTTGATTATTTGCATTAATCGCTAATGAATGAGTTTGTGCTCATTTGCATATAACCATAAAAACTTTCACTAAACTGTGATCAGTCAACTTTCGAAATTATGGTGAATCCATTTTTTCTTGCAACATAATTTAAAAAGGGAACCTTTCATATATTTTAGTATCTTTACATGTAAAATAAAACATTTTCAAACATTTTTTTTTTGGTATTTTGATGAATACAGCTTACAGCTCATGAAAGTCAAAAATCCAGTATCTCAAAATATAAGAATATTTACATTTGAGTTTCTACATTTGAGAAAGTCACCAATGGTGATTACTGAAAGGAGTGGCTGTTCACAGAGTGCTGTATCAAAGCCTGTTAGATCCAAAACTGAATGGAAGGAGGAAACTGGGTAGGAAAAGGTGTTCGAGCAACAGGGATGACTGCAAGCTTGAGAATACTTTCAAGTAAAGCTGATTCAAACACTTGGGAGCGCTTCACAGGGAGTGGACTGAAGCTGGATTCAGTGCATCAAGAGTCACCCGCTCAGACGTCTTCAGGAAAAGGGATTTCAAACCACTTTTGAAACAGAAACAACGTCAGAAGCATTTTGATTGGGCTAAGGAGAAACATAACTGGACTGTTACTCAGTGGTCCAAGGTCCTCTTTTCAGATAAAAATAAATGTTGCATTTGGAAATCAAGATCTGGAGTCTGGAGGAAGACTGGAGAGGCACAGAATCCAAGTTGCTTGAAGTCCAGGGTGAAGTTTCTGAAGTCAGTGATGGCTTGGGGTGCGGTGATGTCTGCTGGTGTTGACAAGCTTTTTGGAGATGCTGATTTCTTTTCTCAGCAGGACTTTAGCACCTGTCCACAGTGACAAAAACACTTCCAAGTGGATATTACTGTGCTCGACTGGCCAGACAGCATGCCTGAGCTGAAGCCCATGTGGAATCGGCTTAGTTATACGAAAAAGATAAGAAATAGTCGATTCAACAACACAGATGAGCTGAAGACTCAATAGTGTCTCAGCAGAGCCACAAAATGATCGCTTCCATTCACTTAGGATAGGACAGGATAAACTTTATTTGTCCCCGAAAGGAAATTCATCTTGGACAACGTACTACCAGGTTGCTCTGAACAAACAGTCCTAATAAATAAAAAATAAATAAATAAAACAATTAAGAACATACATTAAGAATGACAACACTACAATATATACATATGTATATATGTACACACATACGTACATAGTAAAATAAAATACAAAACACAGCGAAGTGCTAATAATCTTTGAGTGCGTTGTTCATCTTGGTTGAATTCAACAGTTTTATTGAGATAGGAACGAACGAAAGTTTCAGTCTATTGGTTTAACACATTGGCATTCTCAGTCTCACTGATGCTGGAGTCCTGACCAAGTACTGAGTGCAAAAATCAACATACTTCTAAACATAGCTTTACACAACTTAAACATTTCTGTTGGCAAATCTTGATCTTAGGAAATATTCTAATATTTAAAACATTTTAAAAAAAAAAAATAAAATCTAAAAACAATTTAAATATTTACTTTACATGTAATGAAGAATATGAAAGTTTGTTTTGCTGATGTTGTTTTAAAATAGAAAAAACCCGGAAGTTATTATTAGTATTTCGTTATTGGCAGACATTGGTAACAATACGAAGCACATGTTTTGTTTCCTGACAATCCATTTAGTGCAGTGCAAGTTTAGTGTTGTCTACTTGCATGACAGGCTATTTCCTGTATTTGGCCCAAGCGTTCAGTGTGAAGACCACATGCGTACGCAGTTTCACTTCCCGACGAGACGCTGTAAAAAAATGCACGTGTTTAACTCTATTTTTTGCTTTGGAGTTATAAATAATCCTTTAAATGTCTGTTAATCTCCTTTACACATGACAGAATTTAGTTTAGCGCTTCTAAACCACTCGCTTTCTATTGTGCGCACGCCCTAGCCACCAAGACAGCACGTGTGGTGGATATTCACAGAAACCTTTGACAAGCATTTTCCCTTAAACTTCCTTGAGCTGAAGGAACGTGCTGAAAAAAAATTACCCTTGACCTGATTGGTCAACTGGCTTTGCGTAGGCGACGTCTGGGCGGGGTCTTTTAATGCGCGTACTAAGATCTTTGAACTACTGTTCAATGTTTACACGTAAGGCGAGTTCAAACTTGTCATTCGGAGAGGTTTGAGAACGATGACGGTCACTTAATCGACGAACATTAAACTTACACCTAAGACCTATAAAGAACCAAAAGGAATAAGATTACAGCACATAGAAAATGCTAGTTCCAGGATGCAGAAAGCGATGTTACTATTTTTATTGATTCGTGAAAACAAGACCGGCGACTGGGAAAAACGGTGTCTCGCGGGACAACGATGTCACTCTGGAGCAAGCAAATGTCTGATGATCGTGGACTTTCCGTGACTCTGTGATCACTCGGTTAACGGGACGTTGCGTCACGCTGGACTTTTTGGGTGCGCGAGCGCCTTGAGCGATGGCATGGAAGAATCTAAAAGTGCTTTTTATTACTACAACGTCACTTTACTTGTGGATATGTTCTCAAGGTGGGCAAAAGTGATTAGTTTTCAATATTTCACTCTACCCTATACATATAAGTATCAAGATATATATTGTTTTTTTGTGTTGTTAAATCATTTTAAAGTTATTTTTTGTGAAAGTGTGTGTTGTTTTTTAATTATATATAGTTTCAAATGTAACTATGAATGGTTTTAAATTATGGAAGAATGCATTTTATGCCCAAAAACTGGACAGACCATTGAGTTTGTGTTAAACTTTGTCTGCATGATTTTTTGGAACTGAGTTCATCATTGTTCTGTTGCCTCAACTTGTTCTTTTTTTTTTTTTAGTGTCTTGTGAAGTGGATGTAAACTGCTGGTGGAATAAAGCTCTTGCTGTGGGCCACAATGTGTCTGTTCTGTGCCACATGAGTACACGGGGAAGAGCAAACAGTTGTGGTCTCTGCCAGCTTTATGTTATCATACTAGAGCACAGACATCAGTTTCCCGGCACATGTGCCAGTACCAAGGAAACCTTCAACTTTTCTATTGCAGCAGAACACAGGGAGAGTATTCAATGCCTGTGTAACAGAAATACTTCAGATACCTGCAGTGTAACAGTAAGAGGTATGACAAATTTGACCATTTTGTCTCTAATGGCCTCGTTACTTCCTCTGGGAACGTTTTGCCCACAGCGGAGTTGTTTACCAGGAAGACAGCATTTGGGTATTCATAAACAGTCATTTCCGCCTAGATCACAGTCATTATAAATGGAAGAGTGAATAAAACAATATGCATATGTTTTTCTAAACCTTCTGGGATTCCTTGCTCTATATGATTCTATTTCAAGGGCACAGGTCTGGGTAGTAAGTGATTATATATATTTAATCACAATCCAAAAATCAAATACTTAATTAGCATATTTACAAAGCAGTAAATTATTCATAAAACATTTGCAATTGTATATTAATATAGTACATAATCATCCTTTTAAGATCAATTTTAGGTAAAAATGTTCTAAAAGTAATCAAAAACTAGATCATTTACATTTAGTCATTTAGCAGACACTTTTGTCCAAAGTGACTTACAAATGAGGACAATGGAAGTAATCAAAATCAACAAAAGAGGAATAATGTGCATGCTATAATAAGTCTCAGTTGGCTTAACATAGTACACATATGCAACTTTCACAACTATTTCAATGAAGTTTTCATCTGAAAGATGTTTCATCATCAGTATATTTCATTGAACGCACTGTACTTGTTTTCATTCATGTCAAAAATGAAACATGGCGCTACCCTGAGTAAGGTCCGTGAGTGATCCACCCAGCCCTGTAAGTGCATTGCTGAAAAATGTGTTGCTGTAGCTCAAACAGTAAAAGTCCAGAAAGTTTTACGTTCCTACATCATTCATTTTTCAGATCCGCCATCTCCCCCGTCTCGCCCTGATTGTGTTATTGAAAACTACGAAGATGAAAAGGAAGACATTTACTGCTCTTGGACTAAATCCAATGAGGAGACGCTTCCAACTGTTTACACCCTTCACTGGAAAGATTATGATGGGTGTGTTTTCTTACTAACACCATACATAGATCCATGGATGGACATTGTGGATATATTGTGAACGTCTGACTGTTTTTTGTGTGTGTTTATATACAGGAATGTTAAATCTAGTGAGAGCAGTAGTGAGAGTGCAGTCATATACCGGCTTGAGTATATGAAAAGCGCTGACATTACAGCATGGGTCACTGCCAAAAATGAGCTGGGTTCTGCAGAGTCTGAAAGGTCTGTCTTCAACACGGGCCATATCAGTAAGTCATGTTTACTCTATTGTAAACCATTGCTTGCTTCCTTTACACCACACACAGTTTATTGGCTATATAAGCACTGTACAGTATTCAGTACACATACAGTTCTGATGATTTTTACTATGAATAAGTGTTAAAAAAAAAAGGAAAAAAAAAAAGAGTATATCACCTCCAGAGTCTCTCATATATATATATATATATATATATTTAGACACACTACCAGTCAAAAGTTTGGAAACAGTAAGATTTGTAATACTTTTTCATCGTCAAGGCTGCATTTATTTGATCAAAAAAACAGGAAGAAGTAAGTAATATTGTGAAATATTTTTACCAATTAAAATAATGGGTTTTTATTTTAATATACATTAAAATATTTCTGAATTTCCATCAGTCATTGCTCCAGTCTAAAGTGAAATCATTCTAATATGCTGATTTATTATTATAATTATCAATGTTGGCAAAGTTGTGATGGCAAATGTTTTTTGTAAACTGCAATACTTTTTTTCAGGATTCTTTGATAAATGAAAAGAACAGCATTTCTTAAAAATATAAATCTTTTCTAACAACATAACTCTTTGCCATCACTTCTTATCAATTTAACACATCCTAGCTGAATAAAAGTTTTAATTTCTTTCAAATTAAAAAGAATACAAATTTACTGACCCCAAACTTTTGAATGGTAGTGTATATTGTTAGAAAGGAGTTCTATTTAAAATAAATGCTCTTCTTTTTAACGTTTAATTCATTCAAGAATACTAAAAAAAATCACAGGTTCCAAAAAAATACACACAGCAGTTTCCAGCACTAATAATAAATCAGCATATTAGAATGATTTCCGAAGGATCATGTGACACTGAAGACTGGAGTAATGATAATAATAGTTTAAAAAAACATCTTTGTCATCACAGGAATAAATTACACTTTAAAGTGTACTATTATTTTCAAATAAAATATTTCACAAATAATGCAGTAAAAAAGAAATACTGTTTTGATCAAATAAATGTAGGCTTGATGAGCACAAAAGTTGTCTTTCAAAAATGTTTTAAAAAATCTCAGAGAAGTGTTATGCCAGGCAAAAGTTAACTTTGTGCTAGCTTTTAATGTTTTCTGTCTTTTTTTTCTTAGAACGACCAGATCCCCCAGATAATATAAACCTCACCTCTGAACCACTGGAGCTCATCTGGGACATGGAATGTGACGGAGTGGGCCACTTGGACAAGAGCTGTCAAGTGCAGTACCGTGCACACAATCACATGGACTGGACTGAGGTGAGAGGAGAGCGAGAAGCCAGATTGATTTGACTCTATTCTGATTTTGAAGAGGATTTCAAAGTAAAGCTAAAACTAAAGTTAATGAAAATATAATTACATCCATTCAAAAAGTATGTTGATTAAACAATAGATCTTTGGGTTTTGAGAAACAATATTGTATTGTTCAAAAAAAAATCTCAATAAAATAGAAAATGCAGATTTTAAACCAGGTCTTGGAGAAAACAATAGCTTTTTGTATTTACTAGTTAAATGTTTATATAAATATATATATTATTTTATAGTGTCAGAGATGTGTTAAAAACTATGTCTCTATTGAATTCTTATTTTGCAGGTGGATGATTGCCAGTTCATGTTTATGTTGGAAAATCCCCAGCCATACACACAGTACAGTTTTCGTGTTCGCTGCCATTGTGGATATGAAGAGAAAGTCATGAGTAACTGGAGTTCAGTTTATTCAATCAGAACGCCCCCTGCAGGTCAGAGAAAGACTACTCATTGCATTATTTGAAGACACTGATGCACTCAGATATTGCTCAATTACTGTTTTATGGAAGATTATCTTGATTGCACATTCACTTAGCAGTAGAATATGGATGCGGTCATATTTTAGAGTCCTAAATACAAAAGCAATTCAGGTTTAAAAAGAGCTGCCACTATGTCCTGTATCCAGAATGTTTTGAGTCGTTTTGAGTCCATTATGCTCTCCAAGGCTGCATTTATTAAATTAAAAAGTTTTGTGTTTTAAAATGTAAAAATTTACTTTGCACCTTTTAATCATATTGCATTACTTTAATTACTTTATTTTTATATATTGTGTCATATAACAAAATCAATGATGGTGTTCTCTCTTTTCAGCACCGGTTGGACAGCTGGATGTTTGGAGTGACTGTGGCCCTAATTCTGACAAGTCTTCCTGTAACGTCTATTGGAAGGTAGGGTGCATTCCCATAATGCATCAGTCTAACTGGTTCTGGAACTGTCAACACTTGACTGTCTTTTGCTGTCTCTCAGGAAATGCCCCTGTCTCAGGCTAGAGGGGAAATTATCAACTATATTGTAACTATGAAGCTTAAAAATGGTACTGAGGTCAAGCAACAGGTCACCAGGCAACGGAGAGACACTGGAAGTCAGCGACTAACTCCACTGAGCTGCCGGCAGCACAAACATTACCTCAAGTCGGGTGTTATGGGAGTTTCTGTGTCAGCCAACACCTCAATAGGCATATCGGACCCCACATACATGCTGTTCGCTGAGAGGGGTAAGTCAATGCATTGTCATTTGTGTCTAATTTTGTTCAAGTCTACATAATATGTTTTTATAATGTCACTACAGTTCAGAAGCTGGGGGTCAGTAAGATCTGAAAGAAAATTATACTTTTATTCGACATGGATGCATTAAATTGATCAAAAGTTTTTTTTGTTTTTTTTTTTTCACAAAAATGTAAGCAGCTCAGCCGTTTTCTAACATTGATAATAATAAGAAATGTTTGTTGAGCAGGAAATTATCAAAATAGGATGATTTCTGAAGAATCATGTGACATTAAAAATTCAGCTTTGTATCTATTTTAAAATATATTAATTTACAAAGCAGTTGTTTTAAATTGCAATAATATTTCACACTATTATTGTTTTTATTGTAAGATTTTATAAAATCTTACCAACTGCAAGCTTTTTGAACAGTAGTGTATAATTATATAGTATCTTTGATCATATTTCTATCATATTTATGCCTGTAGGACAGAGAGCACCTGAGGTGAATCTGAGTATAATAGGTGACAGCCAGGAACTGCGGGTCTCATGGTCCATACACCCACAGTTCTCCGAGAGCATCCTGGAGTATGTGCTACAGCACGTGTCTGTAGTACCTGACGTTCTGTGCCTGAACTGGGTCAGAGTAAACAGAACCCGGAGATCTGTCACACTCACAGGTTTGTGTGTGAGTGTGTAAAAAAAAGCAAGCTGTAGTTTATTGTGATGCTGATAGTGATTTTGTGTTTGTCTCCATCCACAGGTGACTTCAGGAACTACACAGCTTATAATTTGTCTCTATTTGCTGTCTCCAACAACCACAGCACTTTCCTCAAGTCAGCGATTGCATACACACTTGAAGGAGGTATGACAACTCTTTTTTTTTTTTTTTTATTAATTTCAGTTAGTTTATTTCTCCTAACCGACGGTCGTTAAGCCATTATTAACCGACAGGGTAATGTGAAATTACAATTCAATTACATTCGAACTAATAGTGGCTGTGATCCATTAAAAATACCTAAATTTGTTTCCAGGTATTCATTTTATATAAGCAAAAATCATGGCATGATTTATCTGGATGTTTGTTTGTTTGTTTTGAACGATGACAAGCCGGGAATCAAAGTAAAGATAATTGTGTAAAAATGTAAGAAGTAGAAGTAAAAAGTCGGCTGAAAAATAATTACTCCAGTAAAGTAAAGATACCCAAAATGTCTACTTAAGTAAGGTAACGAAGTATTTGTACTTCGTTACTTGACACCTCTGCTAAAAATGCTTTGTTGGACACATGGCATTAGTCCACATGACAACGTTTAAAATTGGGCTTCTTCAGTTCTAAATGAATAGATGACTGCACCTCTTTACAACTTACACTCCTCCGCCTCAAAGTTACATTGTGTGTCTTATCTGTTAAAAAGTGCATCCATTCTAAAAGTATATTGCGTTGTCAATAATTGTCTTGTATGTTGTAACAGATTGAATTTACAAAATTGCTTGCACAAAGTTCTTGGCTGGTTAATATGTGATATCCTGTAATCAAATTTTATATAGCCTTCTCGTCTTAATCTTCCCTGCTAGTTCCTCCTAAAGTACCTCAAATCCATGTGGAGAACATCACTCACTCCTCTGCCACCTTGATATGGAGCCCCATCCCTGTAAATGAGAGCAAGGGTGTCATCCTGCATTACTTAGTGGGCATCAAAGAAACAGGTTTGTCATCACAGGAATAAATGACGTTTTAAAATATATTCAAATAGAAAACAGTGATTTAAAATTGTAATAATATTTCACAATATTGCTGTTTTTACTGTATTTTTGGTGAGCAAATTGTACTGCCCCCAAGCTTTGAATAGTAGTGTATATCTGTGTGGTTTGGTCTGTGTGACAGGGTCTAATTTAAGCAGTAATAGAACCAGCATGCAGCTGTCAGAACTGCAGCCTGCCCAGCAGTACCACATCTGGGTGAGTGCTGTGAGCGCTGCTGGTGAAGGCGACAAGCTCTTGACCACTTTCTCCACCAGTGAAAAAAACAGTAAGTACAAGGAATATGAGCTGTTTCTTTCTTCCTTTGCAATTTACATTGCATGCATAATCCAAAATACTGAGACATCCTTGTTTTGCATACAGTGTGTAGATCACACATTCAGCTTTAGGTAGTAAACCAATCGTTTTCTATCCATCTCATCTCCTAGGTAATGCTAACCTGTTGGCTGTATTCATAATATTGATGTCCCTGATCTTAATTGTTTTTGTTTTTGTGTTGGTGTAAGTATAGCTTTTTATCATAATTCCATCTATATGGCCAAAAGTACATGGACACCCCTTGTAAGGGCTGATTCACACAGAACGGTTTTCCATTCCACTGTGCTACATACAGTAGTTTATTGTTTAGATAAATACAGATGTGTTTGGCTGTTGTATTTGCATCGTTTTCTCTAAAAATGCAGCACAGATCTAAAATAAGTTGAACCCTCAAAAAACATTGTCTCAAGCATTTTTTGCCATTCCACTATCAGTGGCTCGTGTTTTTCGAAGGCGTCAGATTTGACAAAAAAAAAAACCTAGTTTTATACAGGATATACAGATCCTCAGTTATTATGGGTAGGAGATAATATTCTAAAAATGCGTCTTTAAAATGCTGCATTGAACCAGAAAAATAAAATACAAAAGACCCAATATTGATCAATAGCTTATATAATTAAAAAGCAAAAGATGTCATTTATTTTAAATAAAAAGTTCAATATAAAATATTTAAATATAAAAAATAAGTAAATTAAATTATACTTCAATTAATTATATTTGTAATTAAAATATTTTAAAAGTTTAATTAGCCATGTGGTACCCGTGTGCTTTTGGCCCTGTTGTGTATATTTATTATTATTACTTGGTGTATTATTTTCAATTATATTAATCTATCATTACATTTTGAAATTATTCTCTATTTTCTATCACTTTTTTTTTTTGCATTGGCATCGCTGGCATTGTGTAGCATCATAGTTTAATCAGTATTTTGTCATTTTGTGATAAATTAATATCTGCTCTCTAGGTACCAACCAGATTGGTGTTTTGTGAAGATCCCGGATCCAATTAACAGTAAAACATTTAAGCATATGAACTTTCAGGTGAGAATCTAAAGTCGTATGAGTTTTTCAGATGAAAGAGACGTCACAAAAACAGTCCAATATTAATTAATGTCTTGTCTATTCTTCCAGCACGCGTGGCCACGGCTCTGTTCTCCTTCGGAACTGAATATAAAGATCTCTGAGCTGGAGATTGTGGAGAAGCCGGATTGCGACACACCTACTCCTCCATCAGAGACTGAACAAAACAAGGCTTTTATCGATGTGGAACCTCAACATTTTCAGCTGCCAAATGGACTGGACAGATCAAATAAAGGTGGAGATGAGCCTGATGAAGAGCCTGAGGAGTCAAGCAGAAGAAACATTCTAAAGCATGACAGCTGGGCAAAGGAATACAGCGAGATGGTTGACACTGATGAAGAGAAGGATGGCGGTGATGAGGAAGAGTGGTGGGACCAGCAATGTGTCTCGGACTATGAAAGACATTTTTTGCCTTCAGTTGCAGCGACTTAACTTTTTATACCTCAAGATGTTTCATCTCTACTGTAGTGTATGTAAATGTAAATGATTGCTGTAAATGGAGCAATCAGAAAGTGACTGTTTTACTAAAGAACAAGGTGTTCTTATTAATCAGACACTGAAAAGAGTATTAAGAGAAGTGTTATTCATGAACAAGGTCTTGCACAACTATGCACAGATTTTTACATTTACTGTCTTTCACACTAGCTGCACAATTTATGAAAATGTGTTTTTTTTTGCACCACTAGCATCATAAAGTAGAATAAGGACTATACAGGTTTCTGCAATACTGTCTCCCATTGCCATTGATCAGATGTTCCAGCCTCAAACTCATCGCATTGGTTGAGCTAATGTTAGGCGGGTCAGAGTCCTCAGATGTGGTAACATGTGGTTAACACTTTTCAGGGAATTCAACCTACAAATGTCTTTTAGTTATCTCTGCACAATTAACGATGTATTTTACCATGGACAAAATTGCACATGGGACACAAATTGGATGTTATTACTAGTAGATACAGAACAGAACTGAATGTAAAAAGCTTGTTTTTGTACATAATAAATATTTTTTATATATGAATTGTGGTTATTGTGTATATAAGTGAATTTCTCATACGTTTTGCAGTGATTTGTTTGATAGACAATGTAGAATTGGCATGTAAACACTTTTTTTAAGACGTTGATATCAACAAGTCTTGTTGTGTCCAAAGCCTTGAATAATATAATGACTATATAATAGTACCAGCAAAGTAAAACAGCATAGTTTACCTATATTTGAGCTTTAGATGGATAAGTTTTAAAGATTATGATTACAAACTAGGTAAATTTAGACTAAACTGATGAGATTTTAAAAATACACTACCATTCAAACATTTCGGGTGGGTATGGTTTTTTGAATTTTTTTGAAAAAGGTCTCATTTCAAATATATATATATATACACTACCGTTCAAAAATGTGGGATCAGTAAGATATTTAATGGTTTTTAAAGATGTTTCTTCTGCTCATCAAGGATGCATTTATTAGATTAAAAATCCAGA
>JAUCMR010013232.1:3819-15155 GCA_032357425.1 Enteromius argenteus | reverse complement strand
TTTTATGAGTTATTGTCTGCACTAATCCCAGCGTTTTCGATCAGCTTTGTTTTGTTCTTTTTTTATTAAACTCCTTGTACTCAAGTCCTGTCTACCGTGCCTCTGTCCGCTGATGAAGCGAGATTGCGACACCACTCGCTGCAGCCCAGACAGCCGCTAACGCTAATCGTTACAGATAGAATTTAAGCGTATTTAGCGTGCTGTCCGGGGAGCGAGCCGGGATGTGGGCGAACGCCGAACCCTGGAAAATGGAACCCTAGGGGGTAGAACCCAAACCAGGGCTGAGCTCGATGTCCAGCTCGACTCCCGCTCGCCCCCCCGGAGAAAGATGCGAAGTATCGGAGGAGAAGGGGTGGAGGAGGGATGCGTAACGAGATGAAGAAGGGAGGAAGAGGAGGCCTATTTAAGGGGAAGGCTTAAGAATTTGATTGGCCGAGACTGATTAGGGGATTGGAAACAGCTGTAACTAATCATTGCGTTAGAGCTCTTCCCGAAACTTGTTTGTCAACATCACTTAGTTGGTATCTGACAGGTAAATATTACACAGTGCCCTGAACCTTCGCTTTACGCACGGTGATGCTCAATTGTGGTTGAAATTCTCTTGATATTTAGTCCTCACTGTAATGTTTTTTCACTGTAATGTTTTATTGGCTTTGGCAAGGATATATACTTTTTTTCCAGCTGGCTGATAACTTCAATATAGCATATGGTCTAAATCAAATTCTATGAATGACTATCTGACCCTGACTGATGTACAGTAAATGAAATTGTCTCCTTGAGAAAACATTATGCCAAATCTGACAACTCCTTTTTTTAATAGATTCCATGTGGTGATGCATATGTTAAACAATTTCATTAAGCACCAAAGTGAATATATGAGGAACAAAATCACAATATGTCTTTATGGCTTTAAACAGGTGCAGTTTCACTGAGGGAGGGAGGGTGTGTGAGTCATTCTGCAAATGACATACAAGCTTCAGCTTTTCGACTGCACGGGAAATAAATAAATAAGTGCATTCTAATTACTACTATATAAAAAAGTGTTAGCAGACCATAATAGCGAGATGAGAAGGACCATGCTCCATGACCAAACCCATTCCTAAACAAGATTTTACGTTTAATAACAGTAGTGTAGGCTACTGTTTCACATACAGTATATTTCATATACAATTTTTCCTCAAGCAGATATTTGTGTATATCTTTAAACGAATGTATTGCTGACTCATTTTGCACTCTGGGACAAACATTTCTGTCTAATAAAACCTTATAAATAAAAGCACCATAAAGGTACTTTTCACACTTTTGAAATATACTGATGATGCTACATAAAGTTTTTGCTTTACTAAGGTAAAAGTCAACATGCAACTATATGAGTGGGCGCATAGTCGTCAATGTACTCATGGAAAATGTGAAAGAAAATGTATTAGGCTACTCTTAGATAACCTTGAATGAAAACTTACCACATCTTAGATTATTTCCATACAAAAGTCAAATGTGTTAGCTGAGAAGGATTGTGTCGTCACATTCAAAACTTAAATATTCTTAAATACTGTAGTCTAATGAAGGTAGTGGGCTAGATAGCCAATTTGTTGGCTACTTTTTGTTTTGTTTTTTCTCCTGAAGTAAAATATAAACCATTAATCAATGACAAGACTTGCCTCCACTTTGGATTTTTGCCACATTTGTGTGTTTTGAACAAGAAATTGGGAATGGAAAGGAGCTGCGTAAAGATTCTTCGAAGTAATCCGGGGTTTTCAGGTTTTGGAACGACACCAGGAGATGTAAAAAAGAATAATAGCATAATGTTGGCTGAGCTACATTAATTGACGATTCTCTGCCAAAGGGTCACCGTAGCCTTCATTTGGAAACGATCAGCGTCGATGTATTCAAACCGTCCTCCGAGCGGGAAATTTGTCGCCATCCAGCACCAATCTGCGAGTGAGGGAAGGAGGGGGCGGGAAGGTTCGTTTGAGGAGGGCAGGCTTTCCAGCGTTACTAGCGCTCCCCCACTACCCTCATTTCAGCTTCTGAGGCAAATACTTCAAAATTCACCCATTGGACATGAAAGAATTCACTGGAAAATAAGTGGAAAGACAGAGGGGGAAATCAGCTGCCAGAGCTCAGAAAGTGTCTGAAGTCCGTCGGAAGAAAAAAAGGATTTATCTCTGGTGAGGTACATTTCATATTATAATGACTGACTGATGCGTAAAATGCGTGTCATGTAGATATAAAGACAGGGAAACGCCGTTAAAGACATGTCTTCGTAAAATCCCGCAGTGTTTTATTCACGAGTAAGTGTGTTTTGGAGAGGAACACGTCATTTGTTTTAAGGTTTAACAGGTCTCCTCTCGCCACAGCAGACTACAGATACACTGAGGTGAACCTGACGAGGAGCGAGAGCTTATCACGGGCAAGACTGACGACTGTTACTTTGAGATGATATCAACTTCATATTTTTCAGACATTCATTTCCCCCCATTTATTAAGATCAGTTTTAGTCACGCTGTCGATCGGTAGCTGTTTTATTCACACTGTTGAAATACACTGATGATGCGACATAAAGCATTTGTTTTACTGAGGTAAAAGTCGACGTGTAACTATGAAACTATGCGTTTTATAGTCGTGTATTTTATTAATGGAAAATGTGAAAGAAATTTGATTACTCTTGTAGTAGCGTATAACCTTGAATGAAAACTTGCTACATTTTAGGATTCTTCGAGATTATTACCATACAAAATGTCAGTGCGTTATCTGAGAAGGAATGTGCTACTGTCGTCATATTCGGAACTTAAATATTCTCAAATATTGTAATAGCTGTTCCTACGAATAAATTCAGTGTTCGAAATAAATAAATAATAAAAGAAAATACAGCTTAGCTTTGGAAATTCGATCGATCGGATCCCAGTGTGTGAGAGATAATACTTGGATTGCGCGTGCGTTTTCTGTAGTTTGTTCCGTATGCTGGTTTTCATATCGTGACAAATCATTTCAGTCAACAGATAGCCTATTATGGTCTTCATGGAGTTACTTTATTTATGAGCTCAACTGTAAAACGCTTATGCAACCGGTTTCTAATGCAAGTGAGCTTGCTTTCAAATGGGTGGAAGACGTCTGACTGTTTATTAAAAGAGAGCGAGAGAGAGAAAAGGGGGGTTTAGTGCGCAAACAAGCGCCTTGGGTATGTATGAATACACTTTTATCATGTAGCTGCTGGAGGTCCTGCATTTACACGGTGCTTAGGAAAAATTGTTGCAGCTTGCATCAAAATGCTAAAGGAATATTTACTTCTAAATAAATATTCTGTCATTATTTAATCATCATGATGTCGCTCCCAAATGGCCATCCACGCATCTGACCCTATAGGACAAGTGGTTTGGAAAATGAATGGATCTTGTGCCAATGATTTTCTTTTCTATCTTTCAGTATAGAAATGTTAAATTCTTTCTCTTTGCAGTTTTTTGTTAATCTCATTTACACTTGCCAGTCAAGTAAGTTTCATTGTGAATGATCATTAAAAACAGTGGTTTTTAGCATGTTTACTATCAGCCCTGCAGTGAATGTGTTTTAAGACAACATATTTAAGGGGTCTTTTGGCTTTTGATAGGAAAGTGTCAAATTGACAGAGATTGGAAAAATTCAAGCTTAAGTCCACATAGAGTATCATTCCATGACATTTAAGCACATGTGCATTAAATGAGAGTTTGGTGGGGGATTTGGAGAAGATGTTCATTATAAAAAATCCATATTTAAATTTATTTTCACATTATTAGAATATAGACTTCAGACTACTTTGGTGGTAATCAAATGTAATTTTTAGAGCTCAAAAGCCTTGTTCCCATTCACAGCTACGTGATTAAAAGTTAACACATTACCAAAACATTTGTCATGATTGAATATATTTTTACTGGAAATCATAACATAATTTGACAAGAACAGGGTGTTCAAGAAAGATAGTGAAATTCAGCTAAACAGACACATGCTTACAGGAGAAAGACCTGGCCACATAAATGTGTCTCTGCATTTATTGTCAGCTAATTTCAAGATCAAAGGCTGCAATAAGAAAGAAAGCAACATCAGCACTGGTGACAGAATTTAGTGTTCACCACTTTTAACGAAACTGATTGTGTGTTGAGCTCTAGGATGTGATGCAGAACATTGAGTTTCATTGCGACAGTTTTCACATCTGCTTGCCGAGGAGCGATGCTCATCTCCAGCAGGCCTTACCTGTGGAAATGCTTGTTGCAGCAGCACTGTGGTAGTCGAGTTGACAATGCCTTCCTTTAACTTAATTTAAACAAACTATGCCTTCAGAAGAACAGAACATATGCTTAAACTTTTTTTTAATATTAATAGTTTATGCTAAAGGTTAAACAGTTGGAGAAATTAACTCATATAACTCATATTTTGGTGTATATCCCAACCCTTGAGAGACAAGGCTTACAGCTGGAAAATAGCCTGGAACAGATTGAAAACCACATTAAAGATGTGAAGACCATAGCCCAGATATCTTGGCAAGGCCATGGTAATGAGGGCAGTGGTAGATAAGAAACATGGCAGGTTAAGTGCTGAAAGCTGAAGGTCTGTGAGCTCCTGAAGACTCCTCCCTCAAGGGAGCCATTTTCAGCTAGCCTGTGAGCTCGGCTCAGGCCAGAGTTACAATTATAGCTCCAAATGCAGTGCTCAAAGCAAGAAAATAAACCCACTTTCAGCACTTCTGCGAAACTGAGAGGAGTGGGCAACAGTTTATGTCTGCTCTCTCGCTCTCTTTCTTACTCTCTCTAGCTTTGGTTCCACTAACTTCAAGGAAAGATTAATGCTGTACATTAGCATTTCACTTTAAAGGAATGGTGCCAAAGTGATTAAAGTTACTGCGAGGAATTATTAGTTTGTGCTGTTGTTTGTCACAACCATCCATTATTCCTAACTTTTAAAACTGGCTTCTGTCCCCAAGATATCAAAGCTGATTGTCCTTTTTCAGGCAACTGAAATTAGCATATTAAAATTGAATTAATTTTGATATATTTATTTATTCATAAGGTTTGAGGGAGGCAATGTTATTCTAGAATTTTACCCTCTTCGACTCTCTGACATTTGACCACCTGTTTTAATCTAAATGAGGCATGACTCATCTACCGTGGAGTTGCAGGGTTTTGCTATTAACCTTGCCCTACCCTTTACACCTTGTTTTCAATACCACATAGGCAGAGCGAGGCATATAACAAGATGACTTCTTAACTGTGACTGTCTCTAAACAGACTTTTCACCGTAACTTCAACCTTTCAAGTGCTTGGAGCTCAGAGCCTCTTTTTTAGTGGGCGGCTATGCTGGAAAGAAGTGAAAAATCCAGATTTACACGTCAAACTGGGATGGCTGAAGAAAAGCACTGCCTTTTTTCTAACGCAGAAAAATGTGTCTGAGCTCTCCAAATCCTTAGTATTTGGTATTCCTAGATGACTCAGCAGTTTTTACACCTCTGAAGTAGGATTATTTGACAATCCCCAATGAAATTTGCAAGTGGTCAACATGCAGGAGGAAAACACCAAGGAGAACGTGCCAGCTAGATGGTCAAATTTATGCATTGTCTCATGTCAGACCTGGCCTGGTTGTGTCTGACTGAAATACTAGCATGGCTCAAAATGGTCATATGCTTTTTTTTTTTTTTTTTGCAGATGTGCCCCATACTGCTCACTTTTGGAGAAAGATAAACTTGCCAGTGCATTTGCTTGTTCATTATGACAGATTTTCAGAAATACAAGACAAAAACACAATGCTTTTGAAAACCAAGACAAATCATAACCCTGACAATTAGCATACAGTAAAATAGATCGGTTTACTTTAGTGTGATTGTGTAAGAGATGTCAACTTGAGCTTAAATCACTGTCCCTTCTGTCGCATAACCAGAAAGGAAAAGAAGATCTGGGGTTAATCATTTCTGACAGGAGGTAAACTAGGTGAGCCTTTTTAATGGCAAGAAGACTCTACCGGGGTCAGTCAAGAGCTTGTCACACACTAGTACAAGCAGTGAGTAGACAGGGATATGTGAAAGGAGAAATGAGAGTTAGCCTACAGCACTCATGACTCACTGATTCAGCTCATGCACCTAAAGAGCTGTTGTAGACAATGAAAATCCTATTTGCATATATTTAATTCAATTGTGGAATTCAGAATTCAATTCAAGACCACTTAACATGCAAATATTTTATATATAAGAACATATAAGAAAATTCACTGTAATTCACCTGTTAGACAAATGTATTAGTTAAAATTCTTTTATTTCCAAAAGAAATACAGTACGGTAATTTGTTCCCTGCCACTACATAGGATTTACACTTCAGTGGCCAACACTTCTCATCTTCTAAAGGTAGCTGTCACACGTTTTAACATGCACCTAATGTTCGTTAAGTAGCTTCAAGGGTACTTGGGCTTCATTTGATTCTTAGTCAAAACTGCCTCAAATAAATATCGATAAGTTGTGTTTGATAAGGCCAGTTTGAAGGGAACATGCTATTATTAAGCAGGTCCTTTTTTTCTTTGTTCAATTTTTTATTGACAGCTGAACTTGGAAGTTGAAGAGACAAAAGGGAAAACAGAAGACTTGCAAAGTCAAAGATAAGGACGGAATTAATTTTAGGTTAAAAAAATCCAGGTCACAGTCTCACATTCTCCCCGTAGCTTAACTGCTTTTCTTATTCACAGACTTTTTGGTGGCTGCCTGCTCACAAGCATATAATGACCTGGACCATAAAAATTCAACCCGTTAGCCATATTGGGCTTCAGGCACAGATTGGGACAATTACTCAAACCTTGGACATTTCTCAACTTTTCATTCAACTGGTCCTGTGGCTGCACTAGCCTGTGTTGACTGCACCACACTAATTTTCTCCTGCTCGCCAGAACCCAGTCAACTTTTTACTTTCCATTACTTCCCTATTAATCATTTCCACACTCATTATTTCATGTTGAGTCAGTTGGAATTGGTGGTGAGGCAGATAACGATAATGGTATTATGATTTCAGTTGGCATTAATCAGTATGATGGATAGAGTTTCAGATTGCATTAGCTATTGATCAAACCTGAGGCATCAAATGCGTTTGGTCAGTGGGAGGGCAGGAGGTCATCAGATTGAGGTATCTGGAAATTACATGGTATCACTAAACTGTTGGCTAACAGATATGTTGTTTACATAGTGCATGCAAGTAAGGGCTTGAAACCTGTCACATCTGTCAGGCAAAAGTGCTTTGGTAGGTGAGATAATGCGCAGTGACGCACATGGCACTTGACTGATGGTATTGATAAGTCACAAGTCCCACCGGAGCACAGGCATCTTGTGTTTTGTTTACCCTTTAGGTGACAGTCATCTGTGAGGCAAAACGTTAGAGCGGCTTTCTTCCTCTGTGGCAGTTACACCTGACAGATTCCACAAAATGTTCCTCCTCCAGGAGGATTTACGAGAGGGAACACTCAAGTCTTGATAATCTAGGAGGAGATAGACAAGCTCCAAACTGACTAGAAATGTGCAAAACTACATGTTCTCAAAATCAACTAGACCAGAAGTACCAAAATTGTGTTGCCTGGAGCCACTTTTAGAAGTTGCGATGGAATAAAATGACTTCATGTTACTTAATCATTGTTTGGCTTTTAACAGTGCATTAGTTCATTCCGTTTTCAA
Source organism: Enteromius argenteus (assembly GCA_032357425.1). Lineage (NCBI taxonomy): Eukaryota > Metazoa > Chordata > Actinopteri > Cypriniformes > Cyprinidae > Enteromius > Enteromius argenteus. The sequence continues at coordinate 7,486 of JAUCMR010013232.1, read as the reverse complement.
GATTTTTCACAGTAATATTATTGTAAACTTTTAAAGCATATTTATTTACAAATAGTTTTAAACTCCAGTAGATTAACTTAATGGGACGTGTCCTTTAAAGTCTGTATGAACTAAAAGTTTGTGACCGATTTTACTTCTGTATTGTGACATACTTCAGATTATTGAATGAGTAAACTAGAGTTTTTTTTTCTTCTGCTAATTGTTTGGATGTAGTAAAGTAGGCATGTCATTCAGAAATTAACACTGACAGGGGCGTGGTTAAGGATGTCATTCTTATTTTTTTGTGGATTGACTTGCACAGATTAATTATTTACCACAAAAATAGCAATGTGAGTTAACAAAATAAATTTAGTTATTTTGATTTCATGCAGACTTTAAGGCTTCCCAGTGATCGGTCACTGTTATGATTGGCTAACATCATTGCATAGAAAACAGAATCAAGGCCATTTTTTCCCATTTTATTGGATTTGAGGTGCACTACAGTGTTCCGTTTGTTAACTGAAAACAGGCAAGACTAATCAATTCTTGGGATTTAAGAATCGATAACGTTTTGCAAAAGTGAGAATCAATTAAAATCAAGAAATATATGTTTTTTACCCAGGCCTAGTCACCATTTTATACCAAGCAAAAAACAGTAACGCCCATCTAGTGCATGTGTTCATAGACTAACATCAGTGCCCTGTAAGAATGGCCCTTCTCAAATGATTATTATGAAGCCGGCCGTGTAGAACTTTTATTTTATTATAATGGTATTCATTATATGCATCATTATATGTTTAATTGCTATGCAGAGAAAGTAGCACAATTCTAATTCTCAAAAAATCCAAACTGTAGCAATGGATCTATGATGACCTTGTGACATGTATGAATGGTTGTCTGAAAAACTAGTCGCCCTTGAAGAAGCCCTGTATGATAATGCTGGTTTAGGATCGTGTCCAAGAGCTAGATGGAACACAAAAAAATAAAAACATCTCCAGATGTTTTTAGAAGACCCTCTTAGAGCACAGTCTTAACAAGCATATTACACTGTCAGCATACTAAAGCCTTTTCTAAGAAATTGCTGTAAAATGCATCCCCTTTAAATCTCTGCTGCTAAAAATATATATACTGTATATAAAAAAAAAAATAGGTTATGCCCTAGTTGACCTCTTTAAACTGTATGAACCTTTTAGGTTGCTTTTCAGTGTTCATATGCATTGACAGCCATCTTCAAAATGGATCATCAAGCATGCATTTCACTAGTTGTATATTGCTTAATTAAAAAAAGCATCATAAAATGATGCATTGCTGTTATCGCATCTGATCATTGGTTTGACAGAGAGTTGTTCTTTGGCAGAGTGCCATGCATATATAAATAAGACAAGAAGTGCAGGTGTGACTGAAACATTTATTGGGAGTCTCTGGACCGGAGTGAATGAGTATATTTTCCCAATCAGAGTGCCAAAAAAGGAGGGTCAACAGTTTGCACAAGAGACTTGGGAACCATTATTCTACAGATTATTCTCAGAAACTAATCCTTGTTGTTTCTGCTTGAGAGATAAAGCTTACTTTACTGTGTCCTCGGCACATATATTAAGTACATCTTCATTTATTTAAAGACATATTGGTTGTTAAACTTTAGGTTCCACTTCAGTTTCTGTGGACATGTCTCTTCCTTACCTCATTACCAACCTAGATGTTTCTGCAGCGTTACGTTCAAGCCATCACTTCATTCGCAGTTGTCACATGGTTGGAAGAACTTTTCATTATCCATCTTATTGGAACCTTTTTTGTGTTCCACTAGCCTTGCCTGAGCAGTGATATCTCTCGCCTTCGGTCCTTGGGGAGAACTTTACTGGAGCGAGTGTATCATAAATGTGCTTTTTGACATTTCAGGCGAGAAGCCTTAAAACCCCATTCGCCCTCAATCCGTCCGCCTGTCATCCCTTGCATGCGACACACATGAAGCAGTGCTGATGCAGCAGGGTTGATAGGTTGTTCCATGTTCAGACGGGTGTAAATTTATCTTGACACTGTACAAGTTTGAGTTCATTTTAAAAATTAAAGCACTGCACTCTGGAGAACTTTGGCAATGTTGTTCTTTCCTCTTTACAGTGAAATTGCTTTTGCCCTTTTTGCCATCTCCATTTATTAAACTGTCTTTTTACCCTGGAAGAAAGATTTGTGTGTGTGAGTGTATGTCAGTGCTTTGTGTGAATGTGTTAGTATAAGAGCGAAGAATCTTGACATTCTGTCAACCAGAATGGTTCAGTTATAAGAAGTGCAAGCAAACAAGTGGTGACGTACTTGATGATACAGTATGAGATTGTACTGCAGGGAGATTGCAGAGTAAACTTGTATTATGGCAAAAAGAGTTTGCTTTGTTTCTTTTGCAGTTTTTAAACAAACAAAATCATCAGGTAATATCTATCCTTTTGTGTGTATAACGTCAAGGCATGAAGTCATTTCACAGTCTGGAATTATCAATTTCCCCTGATCTTTTTAAATGTTGCAATACCTTAATGGTGTGCCATAATTAATCAGTTTTAATGAGCTAATGTGCATGGGATTTTTTCCTCTTTTTTTTGTCTAATGGGTCCTTGCCAGTGCACTCCATGCTCTCAGGAAGCATTGCTTAAACCTTGACATGATGTATGATGCAAAGGTTTTATTAAGTTTTGAGATGTACTTAATGATACGCCAGAAGAGAGGATAATCAGTGTTGAGACACATTAATGTTAAAAGAGTGTTGTGCTTCATCATACTAGACACATTTTCTGGTAGTGTTTTCAGAAGTACTGATAATTCAATTCCAAAAAACGCAACAGTACTGACACTGAGTTGGCTCGGTTGGAACTGATAGGTGGTTGCTTTCAAATGTTCCTGAGCATATTTGTGTCAATTTTCTGTGAAGAATGTCAAATGTTTCTATTTACAAAGTGCTTTTAAAGCCTTCGGCATTGTAGCCAATCACAAACATATTTGATGAGCATGCGAATGCAATGGGCAATTAGAGGCTTTTACGTCCACTCAGTATCCACTATATATGTCAGAGCTTGTTCATTGTGTTCTGCATGCTCTGGAATAACTTTTCGGTAACACTTTATTTGGATAGTGTATATATATATATATATATATATATATATATTACATAGGCTGTTGTGTAGGCTGTCTAATACTATGTATTATTCACTCAATAGCATTGATAATTAACACATTTTATTTGTTTAATACGCATGTTTGTATTTACAAAATCTAATAAAGTACTTACAATTTTTTTGCTATACTACTAAAATTGCCACAGAGAACTCAGAAATTTTACTGGTACTGATAACGACTACTGAAATTTTGGTGCCCTGACAGGGCGAAAATAGACATTGTTTCATTGTTCATCCATTCATTTATTTTTAAGTCACGGGATGCTGGAACCTGTCCCATCATTCATTATTCATAATTTATGTAAAGATATAAAGACTGTGGCCTCTTGTTTGCTGCGAAAGAAGAGCTATATGTGTAAGCACAATAACAATTTGGCTGTAAAAGCAGTGGCATGTAATCAGAGCGTAAACAAACATTCTACAAGAAACTCTCTTCATGTTGTTGTTTCAGACTCTGGTGTGACAATCATTGTTCCTAAACACTAGCAAAATGCACACAACAAGGACTGGATTTCCCAGTGTTATTCCCA
>JAUCMR010013203.1:0-15160 GCA_032357425.1 Enteromius argenteus | reverse complement strand
GCCCCCTTGACGGTTTATGTATGAAACCACTGTCATACTGTCCGAGCGAACCAGAACGTGACTGTCCCTTAGATGTGATAGAAAAATGTGACATGCATGACACACTGCCATCATTTCCAGACAGTTGATGTGTAAACTGCTGTCTCTCTCTGACCAGAGGCCGAAGAGCCTTCGTGCAGAGCGCCCCAACCTGTCTTTGAGGCGTCCGTCACAAGCACTCTCCTCCTGTTCACCACATAGAGAGGGACTCCTTTTTGCAACCATTGTATGTTTTTCCATAGACACAGTGCTGAGACACAGGCTGCGTTTACTATGAGTTTTAGGCGGCCGAGGCGCCACGCTTGTGGCGGCACCTGCGCCTTTAACCAAAACTGCAGGGGCCTCATATTCAGAAGGCCGAGCTGCAGTACCACTGAGGCTGCTGACATCAGACCAAGCATCTTCTGAAAAGCTTTCAGAGTGCGCCTGGTGCCGCGCTCGAAAGAGGACGTGCACGTCAGTATGTTCGCGGCTCGCTCAGGTGAGAGCGCCACTTTCATTCGCATTGAGTCTATCACTGTGCCCAGTGTTTGTTGGCTGGGCACCAGCCTGCTCTTCGCGAAGTTCACTCTGAGCCCGAGCTGATGCAAATGGCTGAGTAAAATTTCCCTGTGCCTCTCCGCTTCCACCTGTGATGTGGCTAATATCAGCCAATCGTCCAGATAATTCAGCACGCGGATTCCCATCAGTCTCAGAGGGGAAAGTGCCGCGTCTATGCACTTCGTAAACGTGCGGGGGGCTAGGGAGAGACCAAAGGGTAGGACCGTATATTGATATGCAATCCCCTCGAAGGCAAATCTCAAATATGGCCTGTGTCGGGGGGCTACTTGAATGTGAAAGTATAAGCATCTTTCAGGTCCAGCGAAAACAGCCAGTCTCCTGGCTGGATTTGCGCTAGGATTTTCTTCAGAGTTAATATTTTGAGTTAACAATTTTCGTCCGTTTGAGAAGGGCGCGATTCAGAAATCTTAAATCAAGAATGGGCCTTAGCCCGCCGTCTCGTTTTGGGACTAGAAAATACCGGCTGTAGTGCCCTTTTTCTCTTTCTGAGGGGGAAACAATTTGAATCGCCCCCTTTAACAGTAGCGTTTTCACTTCAGCTCACAGCACCTGAGCGGTACGGCTCGCGACTGAAGTGTGAATGACCCCGCTTAAGGGCTGTGGTCTTTCCGCAAACTGAAGGGTGTAACCGTGTATGGAATGGCGCGCCAGGCATTTAGCCGGAGTGATAAGGGTTTTATTATGTCTGGAGTTATGTCGCTGTGTAGGGACTGATAACTTATGACACTTTTTGTTTGTGCAAAACTGCTCTTTATGTGACTTTGTTTGGTCGCCTTTAAAAAGGCGTGCTGCAAGGGTGCTTTTACGGACCCTGTCACAGCAGCATTTAAGGTCTTTACCGTGCCCGTAGCTCTGTGAGGCAAAGGGTGTTGGAGGAAGAGCAGCTTTCGGGGTCCGGCGTCGGCGGGATCGTTGCCCGGCTGCTTTCTTGCTAGGCGGATTTCTGAGTCACGAGATCCAGCACTATCTTGGGCCAGGGTCCCTGTCTCCTCGGGAAAGGAAAGCGCCGTGAAGCAGATCTGGAATGGTCTCTCTGCGGCTCCTTTCTTGTCTGCTGCGGCTGTGAGTGAGGCTGAGGGGCAGTGGGCTGCTGCTTGGGCTGCTGTGACGGCGGCTTGGAGCGGCTGGCAGAAGCCGCTCGCTTCGACAGGAAGTGTCGCATCACCTGGGATGCCTTTTGTGCCTCGGTGAAGCGCTCAGTGAAGCCCTAAACGGAGGGTCCAAACAGCCCGGTTGTAGAGATCAGAACGTCAAGGAATGGCGTCTTGTCCGCGTCCTTTATCTGGGTCAGGTTGAGCCACAGATGTCTCTCCAAGACGATGAGGTTAACCATGGAGCGGCCGATGGCTTGGGCCCGTGACTTTCATCGCTCTCAGCGCCAGATCCGTCGCACTCCTCAGCTCCATCACAGTGTCCTCGTCAGGCGGGCCTCAGTAGCAGCGAGGAGCTTCGCCTGGAATACTTGCAGGACCACCATGGAGTGAAGCGCAGAAGCGGCCTGTCCGGCGGAGGAGAAGGCTCGGTCGGTGAGTGCAGACGTCGTCCTGCAGGGCTTAGACGGGTGAGCTGGTTTCGTCTTCCAGCCAGCTGAAGTCGGGGGACACAGATGAGCGGCCACAGGTTGGTCGAGCGGCGGCAGCGCCTCATATCCCTTCTCGGCTTGGTTTCGAAGCCGCGCGGAGTGGGGCGATTTCCATGACTTTGTGAGTTCGTCATGAACTTCCGGAAAAAACGGAGTGGAGCGCTGACAAGGGGCTTGTGGGTGCCCCGGCAGGTGCCACTCGTCCAGCCGACTCCATGTGGGCTCCTGAGGAGGATTCCAATCCAATCCCAGCTCAGAAACAGCCTTCGAGAGAACGCGGAAGAGTTCGGCGTCCATCCCAGGCTTCGTTGAGCTGGCTTCAGACGGAGCAGATGGGGCGGGGTCGTCCGAGCCCGACAGCTCATCTGCCTCCGAAGCTGCAAATAAGACTTCCTCTTGCAGCTCGTCGTCCGATAGTCCAAAGGAAACGAGGTCACTCGCAGATGCAGAAGGACGTGCTTCCTCCGAGAGGTAAAGGACGGGTGAAAGCTCTTTTCCTCGAGGCGGTGAAGAACGCGGGGGCTGCGCCGGCGTTATCTCACCCAACTCGGAGCGCTGCTCTCGGCGCCGCTGTCTGTTGCGAGACGGGGGAGCGCAAGGGCTAGACTCTCGTCCTGAAAAGGACATAGGCTCCGGAACATCACGCCACCATGGTGTGTAATAGCAAAGACGGCATTGGCTCGCTGTAGACGCCGCCTTGCCGATTGGTTTAAATAAAACCACTGCAGCGACCAATGGCCGTGCAGTTATCACTGCGTGATTAAAGTAGGCTTCAGTTAGGGGAAAAAAGGAGTTTTCCCATAGCGTCTTAGCAGACGCAGTACGAGTGAAATGTCGAAAGGGAACAACATTTTTACAATTACATTCTGAACATGAATCAGTGGACACACATCTGGCACAAAAACACTGTGTGTGAGAGAGAGAGAGAGAGAGAGAGTATGTGTGTGTGTGTGAAGGAGAGAGTGTGTGTAAGTGTGTCTGTGTCTTTTTTTCTGCTGTCTGTGGCAAACATACCTACTGTCTGTATGTAAGTGTGTGAGTCTTTGTGTGTGTGTGAGTGAGCATGTCTTTTCTAAATTGCATCTCTAGTACTAGACCTTTTTTTTATGTTCAGAAATTTTCTGATTTATGCAGGGTTTAGTGATTTTTTTGGATGAATGAAAAAAAAGCATTTTTTTGTATTTCCCATTCATTTTCAAATTCATATTGACCCCAATGACCCTATTTGTAAAAACAAATTACTTACCTTCAGAAAGACTTAAACAGATAAATAAATAAATAAATAAATAAGCTATTCTAAGAGGCAATATCTAGTGAATTGCAAAATCTGGACACAAAATCTGAACTGTAACAAAAATGTTTTCTGACAAACCTTTTCTTTATTTAATAAAGAACACAGTTTGTTGTGCATGATTGTGCAATATGGCCAAAAATGTTGTTTTTATATGACTACAATACATTTTGATTATTGTATTACTAAATAAAACATTTAAACTAAATTATAATTATTGATATTGATTATTAGAAAACTAAACAAACAAAAAAACTGCAGCATTAGGCTACCTGTTAACATGCAGGAGGCCTATACATATACTTGTCTAAGGATTTATTATAAAATGAACTGTGAATAAAAATCTTTGACAGAAATTGATTCTTTTTTGTTAGGAAATCTTATGCATCCGCTGAAAGAGAAAAAAAACCTCCTCTACAAAGAAGAAAAATGTAGAAGTACTATTTTTTCTATTTTTACCCAAAATGAGTTGTCGTGAGCATTAGTGAGTGCACACATTTGAACAAAAATATTTCTATTATTAAATTATAACCTAAATAACTGACTTCTGGCAATGGCTGCATGCGCGTCCCCGAGAGCATTGAGTTCCGGCTTATTGGCTGACCTCTGACTCCACGTACGACGTATGATGTAAGCTGCTTCAGTCAGAAGTCAGCCAAGAAGCTGCTCTCGGGACGCCCATACAGCTGTGGCCGGAAGTCAGTTTTTTAGGTTTTTTCTTTAAACTAGAAATATTTTTGTTTCAAAACCCCATCGATCTGCTTCAGAAGACGTGTAAACCCTATTTATAGGTTAGTTTTACGACAGATATATATGTTTTATAGAGCTTCAAAATAATGGCCACTATCCACCAACAATACCAAGCTTAGAGGAGCCAGGATAATTATTTTTAAAACTCCAACTGAGTTCGTCTGAAAGAAGAAAATCATATACACCTGGTATAGCTTGGAAGTGAGAAAGTTATGGGGTAATTTTCATTTTTACTTTATGATAAATCATTTTCTTGTATTTCAACAAAACATTAATACTTAATATAAATAAAGTTAATTAAATGGTTGTGCTACTTCGATCCAGTATGAATTTATTATTTTACAGTAATGTTCTCTAGCCAACAATGACAGTAATCAGTAAATAACTGTGTCACGGTCCTGTGCTGGAAAGACGAGCAGAGATTGAGATTCTTCAAATAACATATATTTACTACTCACAAAGGATTTACACGTAGGCAGAGCAGGGAGCACACACAACGCAACACATGTAATGAACCGACAAACTAGACTGGACTGAGGAGAACTTATAAAGGGAAGGTAATTAACACAAATGAGGGAGGCACACCTGAACAATATCACAATTAACAGAAACTAGGTCACACAGAGACAGAGCACATGGGGAAATGACAACATACAAAACATAGAGTCTGACAAACTGGAAACAGCAATTGACTGTTCGCAAAGACCTGTTGCCACGATCGACAGACAATGCCGCTCTCACACTACACACATCTTCTCACGCAGTGAAAACTGACAACACACCAACAGAGAACACAAATCAGCTTACTTCTGATATTACACATGGTCTCAGGACTCTCAGATTTTAAATTGTGTCATTTTTAAACAAACTATAAATACCATTTTGTGGCTCTTTAATTTTTTGTCGTGACAGATCACTGTATTGCCTCAGTTCAAACAGATGAACCGATCGTCTTTTTATTTTTACAAAAAACACGAAATGAAAATTTTCATATCTTCTATCGTGTGTCATTATATTTATCGCGTTTACTTGTGTGGTTTATGTTTCACGCTTCAGAAATGTGACGTTATTTTCAGTAAGGGAGCATAGTGAGTGCCGATGCTAGTTTTTGCAGTGCATTGTGGGATTTTTCAGGGAGAGAATGTTCCAGTGCACTAGAAGGATTTTGCGATTGAGACAGCCCTTAAAATGGCAGACTCCCTGATCAGTGCCCTGATTACTGAACAAGGGAGCTGATTAAGATGCACCCTTCAGTATAGTTGTTATATATGTCTTTATTTGCCTTTATTTTATGTTTACTTATGTTGAAAAAGTTTCAATTCAGTCTATATTTTTACCCCATTTCAACATGCATCCCATGGTAGATGTCGGGCAAGTTGGCAGATAGCAGTGGCGGCACATAATATAAGCATTCTGATTGAACAGATCGCCTGTCAATCAAGCTCTTTGTGAACGGTCAATTGCAAAACACAGACATTGTTGCCAGAATGTCACTATGAAAAGCCTGGCAAGGTCTAGTATTTGAACTGGAAGCTGTATGTTTGATCAGGCACGTATACAGTATATCTCAATTAAACAATTCAAACTCCCAGGTGATTCAAGATGAAAGATGACTTAACCATTTTTGTCAATAGGAAAACAAAACATCAAATCATGAGCAGGGCTGCAGGTGCAGTGTTAGCACTCCCTGACTGTGGAGCTGCAGCAAGTGGAGAAATTCCTCCGGCATGGAGTGAATACCAACTTTAGGCCCGATGTTGTCGAAATAATGATGTGGAATTTTCTGCTTCTCCAGACTGATGTCAAACGGCCAGAATCCATAAATGTGCACATGATCACACAGCTCTAGTGCCACGTTAATTAACATAAAACCTGTTGAGAGGCGTCTCCCTTTCAGGCCACGGTCTTTCCAGAAACGGTCCAGTGCCTTGAGGTAGCTGGAGCTGAAGAAGACGACCCGCAGCTGAGGACTTGGCGGCCAAAGCGCTTTGAGAGTGCTGATTGACGCTCGTGTGTTTAACGGGCTTGCAAACGCAGGCATGATTAGAGATGCATTACCGTAGACACTCACACGTCGCAGTAATGGACCTGGTTTCTTTTGCGCATTTCTGAAACTGCAGAGAAACACACAAAACCACCAACATATTAACACTTGCTGGAGTTTATAGACAGACATTCTTGTATACAAAAAACAATGTGTATGAATGACCTACACCAAACCCTGTCACTGTGGTTTAGATGTATAAAATCGTACGTGTGAAGTCATACGAATTCGTAAAATAGTATAAAGTATATGAATTGGTTGTGAGACTGTGGCTGTGTTTACACTGCAAGTCTTAACGCACAGATCCAATCTTTTGCTCACATATATATATTTTTTTTTTGGTCTGCCTGTTTACATTAACTTTATACACGACTGGTCTCCGTTATCTATGTTTACAATAATTCCCACCCAAAATGAATGTCAGTGATAGCTTTACCCGTGCTATTAAAATTATTTTTATAACTCACGCTGAGTGCCTGTCCCAGCATGAACAACAGCTGTCATAGATGTTTTGAAAGTACTGAAAGTATAAAGACAGAAAAATAACAGTAAAGTTTGTCCCATTTGTTTAATTTATTTTCGTTGTTTCATTTATCTACATCTAGCAGAAGAATTATTTAGAAAAGTAGCACTGTAAAATTGTATGACAGCAATGTTATCACCTCAATGGTGAGAAATATAATGTGTTAGTAGTAAAGCTATTGTATTTTTTAAATGACTGGACAGATATTGAAAACCAGCTCCTAAATATTGCACAATTTCTTCTCGCCTCAATAAAATTAGGGTGACCATTCTAACCATTTTCGCTGGATGCGTCCTTCCCAAGATTTCTGTATTGCTTTAATTCAAAGTACCTCGAGTGCATTTTGATGTCATACACCGATCGGTCTGCATGCAAACAAAGCCAAAACCTTACTGTTTTAGGCAATATAGAAATCCTGGCCAGGATGCGTCCTGGGAAAATGGCTTGTATGGTCGCCATAAATAAATTTAAAGTCATTATTAACACTGTCTTTATGGGCAAACGTGTAGCTATTGCATTAGGAGTTCACAGAGAATTGGATATGTGTGTTTAGATATAGGTTGGATGTCCAGATATCGGAAATGTATTAGATTAAAATCAACATTAGAAAGTGGCCCAGATCAGATGCGGAAAAATCAAATCTTGTGCAGATTTTTTTGTTTACACGTGCAACTAATCAAATTTGTGTCAGATGTGAGCAAAAAAATCAGATTTTTTGTTCCAATATAAATGCAGCCTGTGTTGATCACACAAGTATTGAAAGAAGACTTGACTGATGTCAGTGCAACAGTCCTCTCTTTCAGTGGTTCTTGGAAGTATTTTTTCTTTATTAAAAAGTTAAATGTAAGCTAAAAGGTGAAACTTGGATTTGAAAACAATAAAAATAAAAATCAATCATCTAAACAGTTGGCAAAAAGACAAGATATTAGGGCTGCCCCCTAATAGTTGACAAATCGTTATTGATCAGAAGTGGCTTGATCGACCAATTTATTATTAGTAGCTTAGTTGCAGGAAAAAAATCATTTGAAATATATAAGTATTAACAATTTTACATGGCGTCACTGCAGGACAGATGGATGTGCTAGAGCGATCACTTGCTCTTAAAATACTGCTCATTTTATATACTGTATAAGTTATATTACATTATATTGTTTGTTGTTTTCTCACCCTCTCAAAATCTGACTGGGATTGACTGTGATTAGATCAGTCTTTAGCCCAACATCACTATTATTAGTGGGAGCCATGTTAAACCTGCAACAAACAGGGAAAGGACTGGTTAGAATACTTAGAGAAGTTCACTGTGTTATTCTGAAAGCTTTCAACAAAGATTTTCTTTAAAAACATGTTTTAGCCCAAGGTGAAGTCTGTGATGGTATATAGTCTCACACCTTCAACAAAGGAATAACACATGAAAGAGAAGACAGATATTACTGGTTTGTCTTGTTTCACTGCTACACCCTCTAATAGCAAATATTTTACAACAATGCAGGGGGGGTTACAAACCAAGCTGGGCTAACATACAAAGATAAGTTCATAACTCCATTCTGCTCTTTGAATTTGACTGGCCAAGCAGAGTTCTAAGAGCTCTGATGTTTTGTATAACAGAAGCATCAGCTAGTAGTTATACCTAATGACATAATCAGCACTGTCAATCTCTTTTCCACAATCACTGCTCTTCAGAATCCCTCCACTTCCCACCACAGCACACCGGCCCAGACGACGCTCACTCCAGGGAAAGGCCTTTGATTCAAAACAAAGGGGTGGGTTTTCAAACTAGGCTTAATGTGTACTAAAAATGTTTTGTCACCAGCTTTCTTCAAATATCTTTATATTGGTGTTTTTCACATAAGAAAGAATGTCATACAGGTTTCAGAAGACATGCTGTTTTTATGTCACACCTGACTTTAGTATTGCATACTTTTTCATATTATAGGAAGTGGGTGATATATTTTGGCCTCATATGACATACCTCAGGTAGCAAGCTGTGAAGTGCTTCCGTCATTGTGTAGTTGGGATATACGTTGGACTCATAGGGAATTATTTGATGCACAGCTGTGTTTTTCTTTGTCAAGTATAAATAACCTGTGGCGTTGCAACAAGACTGCAGCAATGCTCTTATGTAGAGAGGAAGAAAAGAAAAACTAAATTCCATGATTGTAATGTACTGTGTAAAATGTTACATTTTATATTGTACATGATGTCCTGCAGTGTTTTTACATATTATCTATTGGTCTGATCTAAAAACACGTGAGCTGCATCAACCCAGAAGCAACATGTTATAGTAAAAATACTAATAATAAGAAGAAGAATCTTCTATGAAGCTTTAAGCATTAAGAATAGTGGATTTGAAGCAGCAGAGTAGCTCAAGGGATTTTGTTGATATCTAATATGCAAACTAAATTCATTAATTAAGCAGGTTTGCCTGAGAGAAAGACCCACAGACAGTGAGTAAAATTCACAAACCTGTTCAGATCCTTCTGGATAATATTGGACTTGTACGGGCAGCTCAGTAACTCAGAGACTTTCTCAGAGAAGCTTGTCATATCAGTACTAAAATTAATGCTAAAAAAGAAAGCGAGCACAGATTTTCTATAAATTATCGTAATAGTGATCATTAAGAATAAACTATAGAATTCAGTACTGTCCAACGCTTTAATTGAATAATTTGCATGAATGTTTTGAAAATGAAGTGTTGGACTCACCTTGCTAAAGTAAAGACAGAAAACGTCTGACGAATGCTTGTGCAGCGCAGCTGTGAAAAATCATTTCTCGTCTCATCTCTCATGAATGAAAACAACAACAACAAAACACATTAATAACCAACAAAATTAGATCTGCTAAATGTGGTTTTGATCACAAAAAATCACAAATTTGAGCTGCAATAAATATAAGATTTATTCATGCTTACACATTTTAATGTAGATATAAATGATCACAGAAACCTGTGTTTTCTGATTTTAAATGTCTTCAACATGTTTTAATCCATTTTCAATGCTTTATTGTGCACTGAATTGTAACATCTAAATACACATATTGTGACAGTATGTATTTCAGTCATTCTTGAGACATGATGGGACAAAACCAGTCCAGCAAGCATAACGGCTTTTAGATGTAAAAATTAAAAATATTTTCAGTTTTAAATGGTATGAGGAATTAATAATAGAATGTATTTAACACAATTCAATTGAATTTTCTCATTATTATACCAGATCTATGATTCTTATTGTCCTCTCAAAAGAGAAGGCTTCAATCACTCATATTCTTTAAAATAAATTAATGATGAAAAAGACCTTGATTTATGGAAGGCACTTAATAATATTTCCTATCAAAGCAGGTTGTGTTTCAGTGGCACATGCATGTTTCATAAGGTTTTATTAAGGTCTTCGGTTCACTTAGTTTTGTCGTGGCCACGACTTATTAACTCCTGGGAACGTGATATTATGTTGTGTCCACGAGATCGTTTTGTCGATTGTTTTGCGTTTATTGCTTGACCATAGCAACCTGGGATTATCAGAGATGGGTTTGTTATTGTTTTATTTTGAATTAAGAAATGATTATATTAATTATTATAGAAATTGTTGTACTATAAAAATTATTTCATAATTTTATTTTTTATGTTTTGGTAAAAGCGCTATATAAATAAAGATTGATTGATTTATTGTTTTATAATATAAATTATTATGTTCCACGCAATGTAAACATCATTTATATTAAGTTTATCATGAATAAATGTTACATAAAGTAAGTAAAGTGGGCCTACAAGAAAACATTTTTACCCATCCCCTTCTTATTCAAGTTACATAGACTTCTTTTTCTGTTTCTTTTGTCTACATACAAGGTTTTATTTCTTCAATTTCGCACCTTGTTTTGTCCCACTTCTCAAGAATCACTGATCTGTGTGTATATATATATATGCAAAATTGAGAGAAAAAAAAAGGGTTTCTCAAAGCATTACAAAGAGTCTGTTGTCATGTCATGGTGTGATCCTTTTTATGCATTCCAGGATTTTCTTGATCCATTTTAATCATTGCATTTTAATTATTAATCAATTCTCTAGTTTAATTTATTCTCTGTACATTATGCAATATACATGAGTGTATATAAATGAGAACTACTTTATTAGTAATAAAAATATAATAAAGCCCATTCCTTACCCAGAGATGTTACGCTCCCTGTAGTAGAATAAAACCACGCAATTCAATATTAAAATGACGGTCAACAGCTTCAAGATCCATTTCATATATGTCATATTCATCTTTAAAACTGACTATATTGTAAAGCAGAACAGGTTTCAGAGAGAGACAGAGAGAGAATGGGGAGAGAGGGTGTTTTTGTTGCTTATCTTGTTGGTTTCAGCATAGCAGAGCAGGGAGGGTTTAAATGAATACGCTTGACAGATACATTTTGTTCATACTGAATTTAGTCTTTTAAACACTAATACAAATAAGATCCTCAATAAATCCCAGTTTTTGTGACCTGGTGGCAAATGTAGGTGAAAATACATGAAATCTTTTCTGTGAAATTTGTGTCTGTTTGAATTTAATTGTTTATATGCATATTAATTTACAGCATATTAATTATGTTTGTATTATTTACTGACAATTTTTAAAAAAAAATTTCAACTAAACGTGCCTGTCCCACACTTTTGAGTTCTTACCGCAACAATGAAAAACGCTTTTATTATGATATTTTAGTCTAGTGTCAGGGTAGAGACTCGGGGACGGTAGAATCCATTTGCTGGGTATTTATTAGGAGATCCAGAATCACAACAAACAGGCGTGGTCGACAACGGCAGATAACAATGTAAGAGGCAAATCCAAGAGAGTAGTCGATAAACAGAGCAGGAGGTCAGGCGATCGATAAACAGAGTCCAGGGGAATGAGACGAGAGCGGTAAACGAGAACAGGCGGGGGTCAGAAACAGAGAATCCAGAATAATACAATGAACACAGGGGAAAACGCTTACAGAGGTGATGAGAACACACACGCAATGATCAGCAGGGAACACAGGAAAATCCGGGGTATTTATTCAGGGGTAAACGACGCTAAGGGGGAGGAGAACATATCAGTCACTAAGACAACACATTAGGGAGGTGGAGACTACAATAAAACACCGTGACAACTGACGAGCGGGGCGAAGACAAAGCATGAAAACAAACACATAACATACAAAGTCCGTGGGTGCTGGAGTGCCCTCCGCTGACCATGACATCTAGTTTCTATGAAAACAGAAATTTGCATGTGAACACATTGACAGATTGGACCGCCCCACTAACTCACTCACAAGATCCCAAAATAGATGGTCTTTTCTGTGTCAGTATTTATTGTGTGTTCTCCTTACCATACAGCTTCTGTACTTTGAACTACATTTAAAAAATAAATGTAAATTACGGTTTAATTCATGCATATTAAGATGCTAAAACTCAAAACTAATAAAATAGACCTTGCTAGCTGCCAATTAGCTGCAATATTAGCAAAAATTTAATTTCCGCAACTTTACAGCAGCAAGGTGTTGAGGTAGAGACAAGTTCAGGGTTTACTGTATATTAAATTACAAATATTCAAATCTATTGTATATTATATTAAACATGACATTTTGTAACCCTAGTGTAGACCAAATTCATCAACTTTAACAGCTGTTTCACGAGTTCGCGCTTCCTTATGATAAACAATTTAGGCGTATTTGGCGTGCTGTCCAGGGAGCGAGCCGGGATGTCGGCGAACGCCGAGCCCTAGAAGATGGAACCCTAGAAGATAGAACCCTAACTAGGGCTGAGCTCAACGTCCGGCTCGAATCCCACTCGCCCCCCGGATGAAGACGCGAAATAAACAGGGTGGAGAAGGGGTGGAGGAGGGATGCATAATGAGATAAGGAAGGGAAGGCTTATGAATTTGATTGGATAAAAAGGAAATAGGCTGATTAGGAAATTGGTAACAGCTGTAGCTAATCATGCGTCGGCGCTCCTCCCGAAACTTGTTTATCAACATCACGTCTCGTTTAGAAGGCTGCGTCCTTCCGAGCTTGCATTTGAAGGCTGAATATGTCATTGGGGAAGTCTCATTTAATAAAAGTAACCATTAAATTGCAAAGTAAAAAATTATTTATAGTATTTTACACAAATAACAACAGGTGTTTACTATTCTTAAAAAATAAGTCCTTAATGACGTGTGCAGCCTTCAAATGCGACCTCTGGAGGACACTCAGAGAGGTATGTAGAGTATCAGCAGAAGAAAAAATATGGCTACAAAAAGCTGACAAAAAGAAGAATCTGAAAAGAGGGCAGTCGAGGATAAATAGAAGAAACAGTGGGCCAGACACAGAGTACTGCATGCCTCAAATCAGTTTGTTGCAACAAACAAATCAACTTTAGGAGATAATATTTTTTAAACGTGATAAACTATTTGAGTTATTTACTGCAAAACAACTTTTACATATGCACGACCTTCTGTTTATTTTCCTCTTGTTCTGTTCAGTCAGACTCACGTAACCATTGTCCTGTGTTTTGCTCCCCATGTGTCCGCCTTTGCCCTTATTTGGTTGTTCTTGTCTGTTGATTGTAAATTAATTGTGTTAATTTACTCCCAGCCGTGTTCCCCATGTGTTTTGAGTTTTCCCTTCGTCAGTTCATGTATTTAAAGTGTGTTTGTTTTAGTCTTCCTTGTCGATTGTCAAGTGTTAACCGCTATGTCATCTCAATGTCTGCATGTCAGAGTTCTTCATTAAAAGTCTTTTCGTTTTCCTTTAGAGGAATATGCGGAAAAATTTGTCAAGCTTTCTCACCTAGTGCCCTGGAATGAGAAAGCCTTGCGCAAGCTGTTTTGGCTGGGGCTCTGAAGATCTGGCAAAGCAGGCTCCCTCGCTCAACTAATAGACCGGGCTTTATGGCTGGGTTACACAGCCAAATGACTGGATGACCAAGATTTTAGAACCAGCACTACAGTCCATTAGATTGGCGAAGAGAGTCCGGCGACTTCCGCAGTCTTGGCCAGGAGTGCCGATCCCGATCCCTGAAAGTCCAGTTTGCCCGTCACGGCCAGGAGTGCCGATCCAGTTCCCCGCAGATTCCATTCCGCAGTCACGACCAGGAGGGCCGATTCAATTCCCCACAGATTCCGTTCCGCAGTCACGGCCAAGAGTGCCGATCCAAAGTTCCGTTCCTGAATCACGGCCAAGAGAGCCGATGCTGAGTCCAGTTCCCGGGTCGCGGCCGGGAGAGCCGATCCCGAATCCCGTTCCTGGGTCACGGTCTGGAGAGCTTTCCCAGAGTTTTGTTTCAGAAACAGAGTCCATTTTTTAAATAATTTTAAAATAAATCCCAGTACTGAACACACTATTGTGTTATTTTTTTGTGTTGCTGTTTGCTCTACAGCCTAAACTATTAATCCAAATCCAAGATCTCTCTATGCTAAATGTATTAATGTAATAATAGCCTAACAGTTGCTAAAAGGTTTAATATATATATATATATATATATATATATAAATATCAATCACTTTTAATTATATAGCGCTCAACAGTTTTTGAAGCTCAAGGTACCCCTTTTTTAGTCACTTTTCGATGAGAAGGGTCCTTCATTGCTTTCAGTTGTTTTGCTTAATGTAACGGTTTGCATGCATATATAAATTTATTATATAATTTTTTAATTTTTATTGGAGCACCAAACCCCACCCCTACCCTAAACCTACCCACCTCTGAAAAATATAAACACACACAGGCAAATGCTGTACAGGTATTTATTGCACAAACTAATCATAAACAAGCAGTATAAATACAATACAAACAAGTCGTGATACATTCCAAGTCTTCTGAAGCCATGAAGTGTTTATGGGAAGAAGAGAGTAAAACACAAGGTTTTAATCACTAAAAATGATCCTGTTCCGTTAACACGCTCCACGTCTCATTCAGAAAACATACTCCAGTCCCGTAGCATGACGCAATCGATCATGAGACACACAAGAGCCAATAGTATTTCACAACAGCATGACGCAATGTATCACGAGACACACAAGAGCCAATGGCATTTCACAACCAACGTTGACTTAAGGATTCTTGTAGCGGCATTATTTGAAATTGCGCACAGACTGCAGCAGCGCACAGGAAGTATACGGAAGACAGAGACAGTGACCGCCTCTATTCCTCTTACAAATCAATCGTATTGCCTCAAAAGACTTGGAATATTAATATTTTTTCAAATAAATTATGATGGTGGTTGTATCTGCCTGCTATATCTTGTGTTTTATTGACAGATGGTAGGTTTAGGGGCAGGGGTTGGATTACGTGTCATAAATGTGTTAATATTATCATTTAAATAAAACTGTTTTGACTGTTTACATTGAAAAATCACACCCCTACATATATGCAATAATGCCA
>JAUCMR010012325.1:2053-15243 GCA_032357425.1 Enteromius argenteus | reverse complement strand
GCAGACAGTAATCTCACTGCATTATTACAATTAATGACAAAAATAATGTTTGGAAATGTAAACTGATATTTCCAACTTACACGCTACCGCAAAAGATAGAAATAACCGACTTGTGTAATAACCGCTGCCTGTAGTGTGAAAATGTAAACAGGCAAGTCATTTGCTCAGTGCAAATAAAGAGAAGTAATGGGAACCTGGTATTTCTATGTTCTTTTTTTGTGTGTGTAATTGACATGAACAAGTTCTTTGAAAAACATCTATGACCTTTGAAACATGTCCAGTCTTCATGCTCTATGTTAATTAAGGTTTTACTACTTATAAACATATATTGCATAAAGCATCCATTTCTGTCCGATCCAGAAAAAAAAGTGTGATTAAATATTTAAATTGACTGACAGCCCTAATATACAGTATACATACTATATATAATATATAGTATCTACCACATTTATACATACATACAAAAATCTATACAAAAAGTACACAAATCCATAAATTATATAAATATCCTGGTAGCAAAATACACTTTTTTTTTATATGTTGCTATTAATATATATGAGAAATAAATGACTGAATCTTGCATGAATTATTAGATATAGCCCATTAAAATGGATTTAATTCTGTATGAGTACATATAAAAAGCAGGCTTGTAATTAAAATGAGCTGTAGAGATTATTTTTCAGGCTGAACTTTGTGCTCATGTTTGATTGTAGAGGGAACATTAAAGCTACTAAAGTTATCCAGCTGTGGGCATTGAGTGGTTTTCTCTTTTTCCTGTTAATATTCATGATTGACTATTAGTAGCAACATAATAGACAGCGGCAAATCCATTTACATTTCAAGGCACAAGTATCTGATAATCACGCACCTACATTTGTTGTTGTTCTCACCTGTATTCACTAAAGACAATACCGACTGTGTTTACATTAACACCTCGGCATGATGAGCATTTCAAACAAGAAAAGCATGTGACCGTTCGTGCGTGTAGCGTTACCGCGAGGCACGAGTGCACTTCACAGAGCACGGGCACAGTACGTGTGAGCATTGAAAAGCAGCCGCCTGTCAGTCACACAACACTTGAGTCAGTATCACAATCTCCAATTTGTAGTTTGAAGTATCAACTCAGTACTGCAGACTCTTAATTATTCCAAAACTTTTGATAAAGCAATTTTCTTGTCTTAGACTTGAAAAGCGCACGTGTAAAGAGCCATGGTGCTTTTTATCTGTACTCCTGAGGATTAAAAACATGAAGTGATGTGTGGGCAATCCTATAACTGTGGCCTTTCATCTCAGCAGATCAGATAAACAGACCTTCCCACACAATCCATATGCATCTGAATCATTCTTAATCAGCAATGCAGACACTGATGAATTCTCTCTCTGACAGATGAATAAAGCGAGAGTCAAACATTTCAGAGAAAAGCATGGAATCACTCGCTCATATTGTGCATCTACAGCTAAAGTCAACATGAAATCAAAATTAACCTATTTGCTTTCTTCTTTGTAATCACAATGTACTTTTCCTTTCCATTGACGTCACTATTGGATAATTTTAACTGACAGGCGATATTTTGGTAAACACTTATTCGGCCTGCTTTTTCAATCCAGTAAGCTACCAATGGATAAAACACAGGCCCGTCCTATATTTTTATCATTACTATGTCCTATTTAACACAAATGTGCAACATTGTAGAAGTAAAATGGGTTTCACATTGACTTTAAAGTTACTGTAATAATCTCAGACATGTGGTGTATGAGTTTATTCAGTGAGGGTTAGTGTATTTATGTTAACAGGGGCTTGTGTTGTCTGAATCTGGAGTTGGTTATATGTGTTAGTGTCTCCTTTAGTGCTGCTACATTCCCCTGTCTGAGTCTATGGGAGAACACTGAGTGTTGGCTCATACTCTAAAGAAGTACCTGGCATGTTTCAACCCTTGAACACCCCCTCTTTATTTTCTTCCTCAATCCCTTGAGAAATTTTGTCCGAGGGGAATATGTAAAGGAAAACAGGTCTGCTAAGAAAGCCGAAAAAACAAACAAATAAACAAAAAAAAAACCACTTAAAAAGACCAAATGGGATCTTCACCATTTCTGTTGACAAGAAGCTATCCAGAAAAATAATGAGCAATATGCTGTAAAGAAATAAAATGACAGAACAATCACTGTAGACTGGAG
This sequence comes from Enteromius argenteus, assembly GCA_032357425.1. Taxonomy (NCBI): domain Eukaryota; kingdom Metazoa; phylum Chordata; class Actinopteri; order Cypriniformes; family Cyprinidae; genus Enteromius; species Enteromius argenteus. Next base: position 13,068 of record JAUCMR010012325.1, on the reverse strand, counting down.
ATGCCATTTGATCAGATTTGATGTGTGTGGGTGTGTGTGTCTACAAGATTTTAAGGGTAGAAGAGAGCCAACACTTGATGTTCTGCAGTGATAAAGGGCTTCTCTAGGATTAGTGAACATCCTGGCTATGAGTGAAGCAGCCCTACCTTGTGTTTCTCAGGTCGAGTCCATGAAGCCTGGGAGGACAAATACACAAAGCAAAACATGGTAGAAATGAAAAATAAATAAATAAATGTTAATAATCGGCAGGCGCTCAGTTTGACTGACATCACACATGCATGTTATTTAGAGAAGACAGCCTGTGAAGCTCCAAGTTGACAACTTGACTTTAATCAAGACAAATCAAAGAAATCTTTTTTAGTAATTGTACCATACTCACGGGCAACAGATTTCTGAATAATAACTCACTTTTATTCATTTTTTAAATGTTTTTTTAATTATTATTTTATTTGTAGTTCTGAGTTTTTATGAAAAAAAAAATTAAAATAAAAATAAATATATATATATATGTATTTTATACATATATATATATATATATATATATATATATTAGTGCTGTCAAATGATTAATCACCATTAATCACATCCAAAATAAAAGTGTGTACTACTTTTATTATGTATATATAAATACATTCGATTTCATTGTTTAAAAAGCGATTGATTGATTGTTTAAAATGCGCTTCATTGTTTAAAAAGCACTAAAATCCTTAACTAACCCTAACCTAACCCTAACCCTTGCTATGACCAGAGTGTGATACCAATTAAGAGGCACATAATCAAAACGTCATCTAGTGTGACAAATCATTTTTTAACACGAACAACAATCAAACTGCTTTGGAAAAGGACACATTTAGCTGCAGGCTGGGAAATCAAATGACTACAACATGAGTGGATGCTCAGACATCCAGGTGCAATGCTCCAGGTGACTCATGCATATGATCTTGCAAATTATGTGAAAAGCCTCGACCCCACATGCTGACAAGCCATCAAAATGCCACACCCCATCAATAATTAAAAACACAATATGTATACATATGAAATGATGCACACCTTGAAACTGTGTTGAAGAGCGCATCAATCTGCCGAGATCTACTACCTGTGATGCTACCTGTGATCACCACATTCATTTCGTCTATGTCCCATAAGTCACAAGCAGCAGCTTTGAGCCTTAACGAGAGCCATTCTTCCATTTGACAACACAGATCCCTTTATTCTTTGAACGGGACAGTGATGAGTAGTTCTCAGTGAAGGTTTTTATACCTTCCACTCATTTGTTAACCTAAAATCAATCAATGACGTTGCCATCTGGAATTGCATCGCAGAGAATTTGCATGACTCACAAAAGAGGCTGTTGAAGACGTGACTCGAACCGCTGATAAATCAAACAGACATGAATAGCAGACAACCTACCCATTTGACTTATGACAGAGCGACAGCGATTCAATGAAAGCTTGCTCTTCATGAAGGCAGCATTCTATTATTTTGACTGCTAATCACACAATTTGCTTAAAAGCGAACCTGCCGCAGACAAGTGGAACTTCAGGATGCATTATTGAATCTGACACTGATCAAGCAGAATAATGACATTTGTGATTAAAGAAACTACTTGTAGTCTGCTGAGTTCCAGCTAAATATTTAAAGCCATTTGGCTCTCATGAACAAAGGACAGAACTGCTTAGGTCTTTGTCTCACCAAATCAATTGAGCCGTTTGTTGGATAACAGCTAAAAGCAGTCTGAAGGAGCCAAAGTTTTGACTAACTACATCTGTCTGGTCTACTTTACAGTTTATTGTAGCAAAGAATCGTCCAAGTAGACAGGAGGAGATTGTTTGAATTATATATAAAGTGATAAATCACTATTTATTTACTTTTTATTTGCCATTTTTTTCCTCTTCTTCATATCTTTACCATATCATATCATATCTTTACTATAAGGAATGCACAATATTATCGGACTGATATCGGAATCGGCTGATGATGGCTTCAAGTGTAAATATCGGCATCAGCCCAATACGAAAAATTATGCCGATGATCTTAACGATAAGAGGAATATGTTAACTCAAATGTGCTCAGGGCGTGCTAGTGATTAGATCAACAGTGTATTTATAGCTTTTTTCAAAGATTCAAAGATGTACCGTAAAAAAAACTTAATTACCATTTGTTTAATTCTAACAAATACGTTATTGTTAAAAACTAACCAAAATGGCAAATATTTAGCTTATAATTTCTGCACAGGACAGACTTTGTGTTGTTTCACCATAAAAGGAAATCTATCGGTATCGACCAAAATATCGGCATATCGGATATTGGCAAAAATGCAATATTGAGCATCCCTATTTACTATGCATCTAAAACCATTTTGACAACTGATTATCTCTTAAAAGCTCATTAGTTTTCACTTTTCTGTTCGATTTGCATCAGACTGTAGGTAGAATGTACATATAAAAGACAGTTAAAAATATGATTAACACAGCATTAGACAGCAAACCTTAGCTGTCCTGCAAACAGTCCATCTGAATTTACAGGCCACACTTGTATTAAAGTGGCTTGACATCCTTTCTTCCACTATTGATTTAATTACTCGCCCACTGACAGCTTGTCAAAAGGTTAGAGGAGGTTAAAGCCTTGTGTTTGGCACCTGCTTCAGCTAACTTGGCAGCTCGACCCTCTTCTCTTAAAAACAATCCTGGTCACGCACTTTCTTGTTGACCTTTAAAACAAATCTCGGACTTATTAGACTCTGCATGCATATAAACAGCTTCGGGGTGACACTGATCTGTAAAGAGCAGCAAGATCATCTGTCCATTGTTAAATTCCAAGAATGAACATTGAGGGTCACATAAGAGAAAACTATCAAATCTTGAGTTTTTTCCCCCCTAGGTGAACATGGTTATCCTGGCAGGGTGTGTGATAATGGGTCTGAGTGCACAGACACAGTCTGCTTAAAACATTAGGAGCGTCATAGCAAGGGCCGTACTGACCTCAGATCAGCAGGGGTGCCATTAAAAGACTATCATTAGAGAAGGGCAGCTTGGCTCTGGACTCCACAATAAGATAGCAGCCCTGAAATGCCTCTTTTGATTGTGTGATTCATACAGTAGCGGTGTCAAGGACAGCTCACTAGGTCCCAGTGAGAGCGGCTTAAACGATAAATGAAGGGGCAGTGACTCCACAGAAGCGTTCTCATCTTCACTTAATGTTAAGTCCCTTGACTCAGTACTTAGGAATGTGATTTTCAGTGTGTAAAGCTCACAATGAGTAGCTATATTGTTTTTAAAGGGGTAGTTCACTGGAATTAAATAATAATAATAATAATTTTTGCAGACCCTCCATGTCATTCCAAAACACTTTTTAATTGTTTTCTCACCCAATGGCAGTTCATGGTGACTATAGCTGTAAAGATTTATATATATATACTGTATATGTATGATTTTATAATTCAGCTCAACAAGGCTGTATTTTGTTTACATAAAAATACATTTAAAATATAATTTATTACTTGTGATGGCAAAGCTGAATCTATAGCATCATTACTCAAGTCTTCAGTGTCACATAATCCTTCAGAAATCATTCTAATATATATATAACAAACAAAAATGTTACTTTCAGGTTAATGCATCCATGCTGAATAATTGTGTCAATATATATATATATATATATATATACCTTTAGTTTTAAAAAATTGACACAATTACACACACATATATATATATATATATATATATATATATATATTGACCTGAATGAAAGTTAATGTAGATGTTACCATACTAAGCATATTTTTAAACTTTTTTTTTTTTGCTACTCTTGAGGTGAAGTGGTCTGTTTATCCATAGCAATTGAATGGCCTTGGAATATAGAGCACAAATCATATGAATTAATTTCAATATATTTTAGATCATTTTGGACTAGGCAGCTGTTGTAATTCTAAACACTCATCGTATTCAATTCAACAAAATTTTTAATTTTGTCTCCTACTACAAAACCAACAGCAAAGAGGTTCGGATCAAGAAGAGTTTGTGCTAATGATTACAGAACTTTCATTTTCTTTAATGGCCTTCTGGATGAATGATCAAAAATGTGCCTCTTATGTCAGAACATGCTGTCTTTGAACTCTCATGCCATAACTATTCATCCAACAGGCAGAACGAAAAACAGACAGAGAGTCTACCATAATGCCTTTGCTTGGAGAGTTCAAGGAAGATCAGTCTGTTCCAGTCCGGTTCAGATATTGCTCACTTGGTAGTCACAGTTCTCTGCCTTCTCTGAGGTTTTTGCGCATTTTTGACTTATTCAGACGTTGGAAATTTGTGGTTGGGAATACAGAATACGTATGAGGGACAGAATTTAAGGAGACTTCAGAAAAGCTCTTGACTCATCATATGCGTATTAATATGCCAGCTCACCCACTAAAATCCCTGGTTTGATTACAGGCTGTTGAAGCCTCATGTTGCTTATTCACATTCCTTTTTAGATATATATAAAAAAAAAAACACAATGGAAATTATTGTACACTGCTGGAGTTCCTGCTATAATAGCTGCTCTGACCACACTTAACATGACCAGAAATAACCACAGATCGTTGTTACTATTAAATACCACGCACTTCATTTAATGGCAGCGGTGATGAGGCCCCATTGACTTAAGTTACGCCTCATTAAACACTGCCAGCTCTTTTCACTTAAGGCAATCCTCAGGCAACCATTGAAATATATACACTTACACATATACTTATAGCATGTCTGTCTGAATACTTGATTTTGATTGGCTGGAATCATTAAATGTATGCGTAGTTCGGGTCAGTGAACACACAAAAACATAAAGAAGCAACAAAGCACTTGTTATCAATCCTGTCCTGCAACTTAATCAATAAAATAGCGTTGCTACTAAAAAGCCATATTTGTTAGCAAATGCATTTGTCTTTTTTTTTAAGTTTTAAAATTAATTTTACTCAGTCACTCATGGTTTACTTTGAAACCTGTTTGCGCTGAAAATGTGTGAATATTTTGCATGATCTTTTCTGATGCAAGTTGCTTCGCTTGTACCTAATCAACTCTGATTTTGTTGTTGACACTTTTAATCACATGAAAATGAACACGAGGAAAATGAAGGTGAATATAAAAGCATCACTACATCCTGTAGAGGTGATGAGATGAGGTGAGAGACAAGTGTAGATCAACAATATTAGTGCTAATGAACTGCTACAACCCTGCAGGAAAAATCTTATTATTATAGCACCCCATGCGTTTTTCAACACAGTAGCTGATAGATATCAAATAGTCCGAGCTGGTCATTAGCTGGTCAAGTTGACCTACCAAAATATCAGCTACCATATTAAAGTTTGACAGTTTCTGCAAGTTTTTTGTTCAAAAGATGGAGTGGAGTCATGCTGATTATTTGTGGATTTTTGTGATGTTTTTATAAGCTGTTTCGACTCTTTCTGACGGCACCCATTCACTACATAGGATCCATTGGTGAGCAAGTGATGTAATGCTAAATTTCTCCAAATCTGTTATGATATAGAAATGAACTCTTCTGCATCTTGGAAGGACTTTGGGTGTTTCATTTTTAGGCAAACTATTTTCATTCATTAACATAAGTTTTTTTATTTAGACAAGCTAAGATACCAGAATACTGCGTTTCAAAATAACATCTTTAAGCATATCTTGTTGTTTAAATCCAGTTCAAGTCCTATCCTAACAGCAAAATGAACAAAATCATATAATATAACACCGTTTACAACATTATTATGCCTATAAGTGGACATTCATAAATGGAGCAAGCAACTTTCCAAAGGAATCACTTTTGTAACCACCATGCTATAGGAATTCAAGAGTCAGGCATCAATTCAGAGCAGCATAAATAACCTAGACTGTGATCATTCTTAACAAAGCTTATCCGTCTGTCATTCTGAGCTGAGAACCAACGCTAAAAATTATCATAACCGAAGAAAACCATACAGCTGGAAATATTTTTTTTTCCTTTTGACAGCTATGAATATTGGCTCGACTAGCCAGAGATAACACAATGCAAACACAGGGAAGGATCCAATCTGGTGGGCTATTGTCACGCAAATATCATCTTCACAGTGAGCCAGATGTACACGTAAACATAAGGTGCTTTTTCACAGCCCACCTACACAACATAGCCCACCAGCAGGAAGAGGGCAAATTGGTCGCTTAACAACTGCTGGCATAAAAACAGGATGACCAGTGGCATATTCTAATAATACATGAGGGTTTTATATAAGGATTAATTCCCATGATGCCTTGGGGACTTGATGCATATAATTACAGTATTACCAAAAAGGATTTGGGGCTGCAGAGACTTGTTAACACGCCTGGACTTCACACCTGCCTACTGAGATCTATGGCAGGCCCAAATCCCTCTAACAATGAACTCATATTTCCCTAGCTATAGAACATAGGATTTACCTTAGAGAGGGAAGAGGAAACAAAGTTTGAAGTTATTGTAAGTTCCTCGTCAGGCTGAGAAGCAGTAAGAGCTTTTAGCAGCTGTCGATGAATTCTGATTGCAGTACTACGATGAAATATGATTTGAAACTGAGTATTTCAAGGCTGTTAATTAGGTAGTGCACTTGACTAAATCAGAGAGGTTCAGACTCCAGGAGAGAAGAGAGGCAAGTAAGAATGAGCACTGGTGAGCTTGCTGCTTCTGAGATATAAAAATACTCACTTTTAATAACTAGCATAGGCCTCAGTACTTATGTGCTCTGGTTTTGACCATTCTAAAGCAATTGCCGTATTTCTTGATTGGGAAGGTAGAAAGTATGCATTAATTAAACATAAAAGCAAATCTGGCCAAATCTGTCCTTTTGTATGAAATGAAATGAAATTTAAATGAAATAAAAAATGTAAAATATACAGAATGATTAATATACACTACCGATCAAAAGTCAGGAAGGGGTCAGGAAAGAAGTCTCTTACCACTTAATCACAAATACACTAATATTGTGAAATATTACTACAATTTAAAATAACTGTTTTCTATCTGAATATACTTTAAGATGTTATTTATGAATTCAGCAACAAAGTTTTGAACGGTAGTGAATATCAATATAGCTAATTACTGGAAACGATATTCATCAGACCTTTTATCTGCTCAGAATCTCTTATTTTAATCTAACCAAAAAATTCACTCTCTCTTTTTAATTGAACATGATAAACGTTTGCTTTGATTTTGAAACAAGCCTCTCATCAGGCATTCCAGTACAGCTTCCATGGCTTACTAGAAACCTTTTGCCAACCATATTTAATTACTAGATATAAATGCACAGTTGATCCAGGTGTTACTTAATAATTCCAGAGGTAAATCAGCCGTTTCCCTATCCCTGTAAAAAAAAAAATGAGCAGAACAGGTGCACAAATGAAAGTTTCATAGCATTAGCAACAAGTTAAACAACACAAGTTTTTTTTTATCATTTCCTCTCTGATTGTAAAGTGACTGAAACACCCACTTAATACCATGTGGTTAGGTTTTATATAACCGTGATAGAAATGATACCCAAATGTGTCCAAATTTCTAGCATTATATCAATCAAAGCAGCATTTTCCAACCTTTAGTACTGATCGTTTTTCCCATTGATCCCTGAACCCTCAGTACCTGCTCATTCTCGGTGAAGACCCGGCGACCGAAGCTCCAGATGATGTTGGGAGTGGGGTCACCTGTGGCCTCGCAAGTTAGCGTGATCTGCTCCTCCAATTCAGAAGCCGTCTGGTTTTCTAAGAAAGTGATCTTGGGTTGTACTGTTGACACATAAACACACAAGTACTCAAAAAACAGTCTACAAACACACTCCTCTGAGAAAAGAAATAATGATTTTCCTCTATGCAATTACTGAGACTTTACAATGGTCGTAATACCAAAACAGTGCTCTTAAGTTGATGAGATGAGAGTGCCTCACTTGCTGGGTGCATTCAATATTTAATCAACACATTGTTATATTTTATAATTCAAAAGAGGAACTTTGTTTAATGGATGAAATGGAGTAGTACTTGGATTTACTTTTATTTGCCTCTGCTCTAATCTAAGCGCTCTGAATCTGTGCCGGAGAATGTGGCTGGAGAAAACTTATGCATGATGGGAAATAAAAATATTGTGATTGTGTTTTGAACTGCAACACAAACATTTAAAATATTCATGCAAACTTAATAACAATGATAAAGAACAAAAGCACAGAATGGCACTGAAACAGCAGCTCTCAGGATAAATAGTGCATTTAGACTATAAACTATGATCTAATGCTTTTGTGTTTATATTAAGTGTCTTACTTTTGCCATGTTTACTTTCCGATAGTGATAGTTACTCTTTAGGAGTATCCACACTTGTTTTTATTAAGAGAACAAAATTCAGATCACTTTCAGTAGACAAAAAAGAAGAATTCAGTTCTCTTTAGCCCAATTCAAATGGTAATCATTTCTCATGAGGATGCAAGTACCCCCCCCGACCTTAAAAATCCCTAGCCGAATCCACATTTCTGAGTTTACAAGAACAAATCAATACACAATTCTCATTTGTAAGTCTCTTTGGATAAAAGCATCTGCTAAATGACTAAATGTAAATGCAAATCTTTTTTGACAACCTTCTGAGTACTGTACAGCAACTGTCGCACTTCACTGTAATTTGCATGTACATTTAGTGCTGAAATTCTAGAAAGTATTTACAAGAACAGTATCTCATAACTGCATCACCACAGCAGACACGAGCTGTTAAGAATCAAAAAATGAAAGAGAAGAAAAGCATGCAAATATTTAAAATGGGTCATTATTATGCAACAGGCATGAAATACATTTTCTTATTTATGTATTGCATACAAATAAATGCATAAGTACATTGCATATAATTATATATTATATCTGTTTTCCTATTTTTTAGCAGGATATTTAAATGATCAAATAATAAATAGGATTATATTTAAAATATACTTGGAATAATAAGAATACATTCTTCACAATAATAAGAATTAATTTTACACAATAATAAGAATATAGTTTTAAATAAAATACATATTAATTGATAAATTGTCATCCCAATCCATGAGTGCAATGTCAATTTTTACAGATATCACATAAGAAATAATTCACATTGTACCCAAAACTTAAAGATTTTTCTCTTTAGTTGTGACAGCCCCCCTTTCATTTCCATATTTCATTATTAATTTCATTTACTTTTTTGGAGGGAAAACAATTATATATCGTAAAATTACATTTGTGTTGTAATTTAATAGTACAATATTCATTAAATAATAAACCATAATAAATTTATGAATCATTAATAATATATATATATATATATATATATATAAAATTTCATTTTTACAAAATATATTCTTTATTTTATTTTGGCTATTCTTAAATTTTCTCTGTCCACAAAACCCTTGTGTCATTTCATTACATTTTATCAGTATAGTAACTTTTAGAGCGAATGAGTTAACCGTAATCCCTTTGCACGCAGACTGTAGTAGATGACATAACATCTTTGAAACAAGCAGCGCATGCAGTTTATACTCATTTAATAATATTGCAACATTTCACGGCTTAATAATCGCACAAGACGATAACACGATTTTGATTCTAAATTGATAAATCGTACGGTCCTAATGGAAAGGACATTTTCCTGCTAACTCATATGTAAACACTTGTTTTCAGTTCAGCTCCAACGGTAATGACAGACTTCTTCAGCTTACCAAACACATTAAGTGAGACTTCTTCGCTCCTCTCTCCGGCCTTGTTTCTAGCGATGCACTGGTAATCTCCTTCATCAAGCTTAGTGACATCTTTGATGGTCAGCTCCGACCCATCTTCATTCAGACTGTACTTTCCCTCTATTTCCAGCACGATATTAGATCTGCAGGGCAGACAGAGAGAGAGGGACCGAACGAAAGAAAGGATAGGTTTACTGTTTGGCCTTGGAGCTGTTACTTGCTCAGCAAAGTCATGAATACATGATGCCTCATACACCAGAAAATACAGAGAGAAAGTGTGCCTGCCCATGAAATGGATTCTTCATCCTGCAGTGCACAGCTTCTCATGATGTTGATAGTCTAGGAAGAAGCTGGAGAAAAATAAAAGCCGATCTGCTTTGTCATCTTCGGCTTCTTGACACGTTCCTGTCTGGGAGCCAATATAAAAGCTGTAAATAATGTCTGAAGGCCATAAACATCAAGCTGATGGGCTTTTTTATTTGGAAGAATGCTGCGCGCTGTGTTTCTCTTTGACACTAAATCAGTCATGCAAAGTTTGGATCCAAATACCTGCTCTTTTTGCTTGTAACAGCAGCAATTGAGCGACATTTTCAAATGGCCCCCGAGTGACAGCGCTGTCAGTGAAGGAGGGAAATAAATGAGGTTGTGGCGAGCGCTCTTATCCCTCCTTCTCCTGAGGCAATGCTCAGACCTGATGTGATCTCGTCCTCTCATTCACGCACCAGTCACGACTTGGTTAAAGAAGTCGCTGGAGTTTTGAGGTAAAGCCATGCTGAAAGCTGCCAGCTGCCTCTGCTGCCACGGCTAACGGCAGCTGAAAGGATGAAACGGCGCCTCTGCCATTCACAGCACTTTTAGTTTACAAGCTTCAATAACTCTGATCCCTCTCCCCTCCCTGGATTCAGGGAAAAGCTTAGCATTCCCTACGGAGATTTGGCTGAACTTTTTCGGTGCTGTTTTGGCACAGACGGATAAAAGGACGCTAAAAAAGAGCGTTTAATGAATGACACGTACCGTGCCCATGTGACTGTGGGTTCTGGGTAGCCGTCTGCATAACAGGCCAACGTCACGGCCTGGTTGATGTCTGCAGTGGCATTAAGCTCACTGTAGCGGGTCCTGATACTTGGCAGAACTGGGAGAAGAAGAGAAAGGTGAAGAGAATATTGACTCTTTAAAGGGACAGGAGACCCAAAAATGACAATACACTTCTTTCTTATTTCTTTCAGAATCTGCATGCTGTTATTTTATTCTGTGGAACTCATTTCTAAACTAAAATACAGAGCCAAACATT
>JAUCMR010012249.1:0-15249 GCA_032357425.1 Enteromius argenteus | reverse complement strand
GATCCAAAGCCACGTCTTCAACGCTCCTGATGTCCTTAAACTTTCTGTTACAACTCTGAGTGAGAACCGCTTCAGACGACTCAGCGCGTGTTGCAGGGAACTGAACGAATCCTTCAAAATGATTCGCGAACCAGTTTACTAGTTTACCAACTGGTTTGATCACGCCTTTGAACAGAACTGACTCAATAGAATGAATCATTTGTGACTGGGCATCATTCACAAATTAGTTCGTTTAATTAATTCGTTACAAATTAGCCACCTCATAAAATATGTATTAATTGCTGTGAAATCAGGCTGCAAATCTCTATTGTTTCGTTGTAGAAGGCCTTTACTAATAAAATTACAGCATTTACAGTAAATTTAACTTAAATCCTTAAAACCTAAAATGTTGTTACTATATTTGTTACAGTCGAATTCTGGCAACCACAGCTGCCAGTTTTTCACTGTAAATTTTACAATTTTATTTTACATTAATATCAAGCCCCAATCCATTTTAAATCTTAGAAGAGCCAGGATATTTTTAATACATGTCCAGTTGGGTTTGAAATATTTTCATTTTGGGGTATACTCAGGTTGAGAAAAATCATGATAAATGAGCCATTGATAAAACTTGTCATGAAATGTTTTTAAAATGACGGAAGATGTATTAACAGAGCTTTTTGATACTTAAAGTCCATTATAAACCATTGCGTCTTTTAATGATTTAAAGCGCTTAAATCCGGTCATGTATCAGAAATCTTTTCAGAGCGGGATTTCAAAGCGTGCTTTGTGAATCAATTAAATTCAAAATGGGACTTTATAGCATGCTTCTCAAATCATTTTATCCTCACCGGGGATGAGATACAATTATGAATTGATGCATATTCTCATTGTAAAGTTTAGCTTGATCTCATGAACACATTTCTCTTTAGAAGAGAAGAAAGCAGCAGATGGGGATTCTGTCACTCTGGAGACTAAAACTGACCTACAGGGAGGTGATAAGGTACAATGGTGGTATCATGATGACCACGATCTCATCGCTGAAATCAGTGGGGGAAAAGCAAATACACATGATGGTTTGGATGAAAGATTCAGAAGCAAACTGGAGCTGGATGATCAGACTGGGTCTCTCACCATCAATAACATAATGACTGTTCACTCCGGACTCTATATACTACAAATCAGCAACAACAGCACCAACAAGACAATCAACAAGAGATTTTTTCTTACTGTCAGAAGTGAGTAGGTCAATGGTGCTGCACTGTGTGAACAGATTAGATTAAATTTGTTAAATTTAGTTAAATATGAATTACTGAAACATGCAGCAAGCTTAAAATGTTATCTAAATGTATCTGATGTAAAAAACACATTCACATTCTGATTCTCCCCTGTATTTCTGTGCTGCTGTGACATGAAGTGAAGACAGTGCCAGTGAAGGAGGGAGAATCGTTTACTCTCACGATTGATGCTGAAATACACAGCGATGATTTGATACTGTGGACGTTTGGGCCTGAAAACTGTCTTGTTGTTAAAACTGATCCAAGGAGTGATGGTGAGAGATTCACAGGAAGAGTGGAGCTGAACATGTCAAATGCATCTCTTATCATCAACAACATTAAAAACTCAGACTCTGGACATTTTAAACTACAGATCATCAACAGCGAACGTACAACATTCAAAAGATTCAATGTGACTGTCAAAAGTGAGTAGAATAATTTTTATTCTAACAATTCTATTCAGAGACTTTCAATGCAAACGCCTCTAAAAGCTGCCACTGTCAAAACTGAGATATTGATACTGAGTGAAGGCTCTCTGCTCAGATACTTTCACTTCAAACCTGCTAAATCTCAAACTCAATCCATTCAGAAGCACCAGATTAAAAACTCTTCATCTAAAGTTCTTTATTGGCATTCAGGTTCTCTAAAGAAGGTTTAACATCCATGAAACCTTTACATTTGACAAAAAGATCTTCATAGGGTTAATAATAATAATGAAATAGATTTAACGTAAGGCAAGTAACCTTATTTTCTTCAAATTTATATTTCACTGAATCAAAAACTTTGAATTAACACATGAAGGACCGGTTTCACAAATGTGGTTTAGCTTAAACCAGGACTAGGCATTAGTTAAATAATGATATTTTCAGCAAACTTAGATAAAAAAAAAAAAAATATATATATATATATATATATATATATATGTCTGTACAACATTAATTTTCTTAGTTGATTTGACAAAAGACAGCTGTAATAAATGATGAAACTTATTTTTATGGTGTGTAGATGTACATGCATATAGTTTCTGTCTCATTTTTTAATTTCTCTGATTCTCTCTGTATTTTCATTCAGGTTCCACAAAACAACAACCAGATTATCGATTGGCGGTAGTGAAAGAGGGTATGAATGAAAGATTGATAAGTCACACCCACCAATGTCAATCACTGTGATATCATCAGCATTTTACCGCAACAAAATATTTCTGATTTTTCAGAAGGGAATAATATGTGTTGTTGAGCTGTTAAACCAAGATGTAAAACTTTTCTTTTCTTTACTTTTCTTGTCTTGTCTTTTCATTAAGATGAACCTGGAAATGTTTATGAAACTCTTTCATCATTAACTTAGCAACTAAATGCACGTCCTTCTTATTGTATAAAGCATTTTTAAACGTAAGAAAGAAAGGTTAAACCAAGATACTCCTACACTTTTCTCAGAAGCTATTTCTTGATGTAAAAATCATTTTAAAAATGTAAAGAATTATGCTCTTTTAATCTGTTTTAGAATGGAAAGGTTTTATGGATGTTAAAGGTTCTTCAAGGAAGAAAATATGACAGTAATGAACAAATTTTTTACATGTACATTTAGTCATTTAGCAGACACTTTTATCCAAAGCGACTTGTAAATGAGGAGAAAAACAGAAGCAATAAAACTAACAAGAGAGCAAGTGCTAGGACATTTCTTAGTTAGTCTAGCTCAGTTCATGTAGCTACACTGAAAAAAAATAAATAAAAAAATTAAGAAAGCTCTTAAAATGGTTGCTTTAAAAGTAAGTGCTAAAAGTAAGTAAAGGTAAGTGCTAGTATTAGTTGGTTAGGTGCTGGCAAAGTGGACATCATTTTTTTTTTTAAAGTCTTTTTTTTAATCAGTGGGTACTAAAGAGTAAAAAATTAGGGTTCTTATGCTTGTAACAAAAGCGGAACCCATTGTGATGCTAAATAAAACCCTTTTACATGAAGAACTGTTTTGTTGGCCCTAATGTTGTAAATACTCTTTATAACAGCTTATTTTTCTTCATCAGCGACTTAAATGCAATTTTATTATTTCAATGTAAAAGTTAACATTTATAGAAATCTTGGAGCTTTGACAGTTGCAGAATTGAAAGAACAGAACCCTCACCTCTGTCCCCACAAAGATAGGAATACCAGTAAATGTTGCTTAAACAAGCTTGTAAATCACACAGAATGATGTAAAAATGCACATAGTTGCCTGTAAGGGGTAGGTTTAGGTGTAGGACAATGCCACATACAGTATAAAAACCATTACACCTATGGAAAGACCCCATAAAACATGTAAACACAACATGTGTGTGTTTGTGTGTGTGTGTGCACTTGGATGGGTTTAACCCAGAACACTTATTCAAAGTATGGGTCACCTGTACCTGGTGGAATTATTTTATTTTCAATTATTACACATACTGTTACTGCTTTGTCTTTTGTAGCATGCTGTGTTGCCTTGAAGATAAGAGATTAAGAATGTTTATTTTTATTGTTAACCAGTCGTTTTTCATGTATTTTTGTATAATAAAGTTAAACTAAGAAAAGAATTTTAACTGCAACCTCTGAAAGACATTTTTCCAAGCCATCCTATAAACATCTTTTGTAAAAAAAAAAAAAAAAAAATAATAATAATAATAATAATAATAAAATAAATAAATAAAATTACATTACTCAAATAAACATATGACAACAGTATTTGTATGTGGAGTGATCAGTATCCTTATCTGCTAAATAAAATACAAACAAGCATTGCAGGCTTGCAGCAAAAACATCTCAGGATGGAGACACTGAGTCAGGAAGTCAACAATTACCCTCGATCAGTGAGGAGGGAGGCAATGTACTGCATTCAGGCCACCGTGTAATTCTCGTAATCTTGAGATGACAAAATGTGATGTTCCAAACCTTTACGTTCTAGAACTGGGAATCATACTGAACTCTGTGCTGCTTGTCCTTCGTTTATGTTTACATTACTTTCAGTTACACAATTTATAAAACACAATGCCCCACAAGTGTATCACATGTATCACGTTATAAATGTTATAGGCAGAAATGTTTCTTAAATAAAATTAAAATCTTTATTAAATAAAGTCACCAAAAAATGTGCACCAGCAGCCTCTGTGAGATTCATTTCAAGAATACAGCAGAACTAAGAGCTCAATATGAAACGTGTTTTTGAAATGTGCATACAGTACAAACTATTATTATTTTTGTTTTGGAAATTAGAGTAATATACAAAATTTTATAGATCAGTCAATGAATGGGGAAAAAATGAACTGTTAATAAATACACTTGGCAAGGAGCAAGAAAGGTGCAAAGCCCCAGCTAGAAATGTTTAATGTTTTGGGAACGTTTTCAGCGGCTAGTTTTATTTTAGTTCCCAGAATGTTCTGTTAAAAAGGAGCGTAACATTCTCTAAAAACATCAAATTTTGGTTGAAAAAGCAAAACCAGCTTCACTTATTATAAACCAGAGTGACTTTATTTCTGTCATACATTTCTGTCATACATTCAAATGTTCTTATTGAGATTACCAGAGGTTTAGATGTTGATGTCTGTTTGAAACTGTTTGGTTTGATGTCACCGTTATGGTGAGAAGTGCTTGTTTTAGTTGGGAAGTTTGAGTCTTGACTTCTTGATGGTTGTCACTAGCTGCTGTAGCTTTGACACGGCAAAAACAGTAAGAGATCATGTGATCAGAAGGTGTTTTCTGATGGTGACATGCTTTATGCTGCAATGCATTCTGGGTAAACACTTCAAACCAAAGTATTACTTTCCAACAGACATCAAAATCTAACCCAGAAAAGAACATTTGTAAATGTATGACAGAAATAAATTCAATCTGGTTTATAATAAGTGAAGCTGGTGATGCTGTTTTGGGGATTATTTAATAAAGCTGGAGCATCATCAAATGTTGGGTATTTACTTTCAACAAAAATTTGACATCTGCAACATTTGAGTCCACATTATATGGAAAATTTCCCGCTTAAATCTTAATTAGAATACTAGAGGACAATGTTCTAATATTTTATCAATAAACATTTTTAGAATGTTTGTAGAGAATGTTATCCTGCCTTTTAGGAGAACATTCTGGGAACTAAAATAAAACTTGCAGCTAAAAACATTCCTAGAACATTTTTAGAATGATATCGTTCCTAGCTGGGGCATCATTACTGTATATGGGTTGCTTTGCATATCAACATAATCAAAACTCATCCTTCTGCTCAGTTCACACTGCTGCTCTGATTTCACAAGTCTCTGATGATAATATTTAATCTCTTCTGTTGTATTCAGCTCACTTTTTCTAGATCTGATGTCATAAACCAGCACGGCAACAGTAGCCACGCCCACCAAAGCAGAGAGAGCCAATCGGATCACAGCTTCTGTATAACCACAGCACTGGATTTTGTCTGAAATAAAGAAAAATGCTGAATCACAATTATTTATTTAAGTGTCTTACAAATGTATGTGCCAGTTATTTAGGTTATTATTAGAAGTTTAAGTATCTGATGGAAAGACAATGCGTGTCTATCTGTTTGTGTCAGCACATTTTCCTTAAATTAGCCTGACTAACAAAAGCTCTGCTTAGTAAAAAATCAGCGACGTACCTGTACTTTGAGGAGGAAGTTCAGTGTTGTTGTTATTCTCAGTCTGATTGATGATTGAACTGTTCAACAAAATCGTCACAAAACTTGACGATCGTTCCGGGGGTGATGTAGTATGTGGAGAATCTGGTAATGACAGATGATACTGTGATGTCAATCTCATCAAACACACAGACATCTTTGTTTACCTCACTTCATTTAAATGTTATTAAAGCAGTCAGTATCATAAAATGTGGCTGTAAGGAATAATAATTCTGATGAAGACTTGGGCAATTTGTGACATGATGGCCTACTCACCAAAAACGGTAACATTAAATCTCATGTATTTGGTCTCTCTGCCACCAAGTGTAAGCTGATAAAGTCCAGAGTCTGTGGTTCTGGTGTTTGTGATGGTCAGAGATCCAGTCTGATCCAACTTCAGTCTGTCTCTGAATCTCCCATCAGAGCTATCATAGGTGGAGCTGGTTTGCCTGAACCTGTTAAATTCCGCTATTCTTGTTCTTTCAAACGTCCACTGTATCAATATATATTTCTGTACTTCAGTAACTTCAGGGTTTAAAGTAATAGAGTCTCCCTCCATCACTGAGATTGTCTTCACTGCATCCGTCGCATCTGGAAAACAGACAGAATGTATTTCGCTGTTTTGTTGATAACTTCAATAAGGCTCTGAGGCACACATATAGCCCGTTAAATCATCAGCCCAAGATCAAGAGCCCCTGGGCTTTAGCTCCAATCTTCGATACACCTGTATGTACAATAAATATCAAAATACAAGGTTTGTGCTGTTAAAGAGTACTTGCAGATCTCATAAATGGACACTCGTAATGTTTTGGTGGTTCTGAAATGATTTGTTCCTCATTAATGGGCAGAACTTCTTGTAATTTCTTCAGGACGTGTTTTTGTGCACTAACAGAAGTGAAACAGCATCTGTGGATCAGCTGATTTATTGTTACTCAGTTGACATATTATAGTCACTTACTAGAAAGACTAAATTATACTAAATTTTGTATACTGAAAAAAATGAAATGTTATAAACCACCTTAAGTTAGCTGTTGAAAATATGTTCATATTATGACATTGACATCAATTTATTTCAAAGTTTCAGTGTTTTAAAACAAGATTTGTTTTGGTATATCTCCAGTTGAATTTCTTCAGCAAAATTACCACATTGCTAAACTAATAAATACAATTAGCCTTTAGTAAACACTGGAGGACCGCTTTCGGAATATTAACCATGGATTTACTACCAGTTAAAAAATAAAACATAAAACATGGTTATTGTAGTTATCACAAATTAAAACCATTTTTTTTTCTGTGGTTATATTAATCTTAAGAAATAGCCATGACAAAAACATAGTTTTACTATACTAAACCATGGTTACATCTCGGAGCAGCAGTTAAACATCATTGATCATACACATTCATAACTTACCAAGCAGATGACATAACCACAAACAGAAAAAAACAGAAACTTTAACCATATTCTCAGCCTGCTTGTGAGCCACTTATAATGCTTCCAATGTCTGAAAATGTCCTGACTTTTGACAAGGCATTTTGTGTCACCAGTAGGCGTTCTCACTAATGGTTACACAATAACAGATTGGCTAATCAGGAGCACTGGATGTCACCTAGGGTTGAAAGATGGATGCCCATATTTAAGGCATCAAAGAAGTGTCTATAATGCAATTTGTCCCATATTCTGGGATTTCCATGAGGGTATGGAAAGTTACTTTTAAAAGTAATGCATTATAATATATGTACTAAATTCCTATTCATTGGTGAT
The DNA here is from genome assembly GCA_032357425.1 of Enteromius argenteus. Classification (NCBI taxonomy): domain Eukaryota; kingdom Metazoa; phylum Chordata; class Actinopteri; order Cypriniformes; family Cyprinidae; genus Enteromius; species Enteromius argenteus. Next base: position 7,614 of record JAUCMR010012249.1, on the reverse strand, counting down.
ATGGGTAGTCTAAGCAGCGCGGTTTCAATTTTCCTTTCGGTGTTCATTCTCTCTGCCGCTATTTTTAATGGGTGGGAAATGTGCATGCACGAACGTAAGTTAATTCACCTTTTTTACCGGTTATATTGCCGTAATGTTGCCACTGTATGATTGTTATGATTGTTATCATCTGTGCATTTTGTATTATATTATATCCATAGAACGTGGATAATTGATGCCTGTTGTTCAGGCATGGCACCTGATTTTGCCAAGCGCAACATGACTTTGTTGACCCTGGGACAACATTGTGACTGACACTGTCAGTGTCAGTCATCTATCATTTCCTCTGGTTTTAGGCATTGCTCATGGGTAGGTGTAGAGATATGGTCAAAACTATACTTTTTGCATTAAAATGCTGTCCCAGGGTCAACAAAATATGTTGACCTAGGGACACATAGTACTTGGCAGATATTGGATATATTTATACAAAGGAGGCATATACACGTGTATCTTTACAGAAGCAGCATGGAGAGATACTTCAGAAATGTGTGTGATGTGGCTGGAATAAACACAAGCATAAACTTTTCCACAGATGTGTGCAGTTTAAACTGCCTTTAGCATTAATGGCAGGGAAAGACCTTTATACTCAAGAACGACCACGTATTAAGTGTTTCTTTGAGGTTTTAATACATGGAAGAATGATCTTATGACTTATTATATACGCCATGTGACCTGTAAATGTGCAAAAACCCATTTCCATTGAAGTTTTGTGCATTTTTCCTTTTTTGAATTGCCTGAAAAACCACCTCATGTGAGCGTAAAAACTTTTTTTGCGATATTTGGGGGGTTTTGCGAAATTGAGGCATTTCCATTAGGCGTATTTTCAATTCGCAAATGTAATTTGCACAATTTGAAGGGTAATGGAAACGTGGCTATTGAATTATATGTCAATTAATGCTGGTCCTGCAAGACTGAGGAGTATGTAGTGTTTGTTACAGAAACATACATTTTTGTATTTAGTACATTAAAAAATGTTTATTAGCCCCCATGGAGAGCTCAAATCACTTTAATAGCTTGGATTACTTGTACAATAACTCACCACAAGTGGGCACTCCAACACAGGAAGGACCATATAAACATCTGTAAACACATCCGCAATATATTTTAACTAACTGCATTACACAACATCATTTATCTATGGCAGCTTGACACTCCAAAGAGATGGAAAAAGGTACATGTATTTGTCAGCAAAGGAACAGCAACTTTAGAAGTTATGGCTGTAGCACAACTCTAAATTAATTTGATTGGAAGGAACCACTGACGATGGTTTACAGTGGTGATTACCCTACAGAAAACAAAACAATAAAAACCTTTGAAGGTGTTTTGTATATTTTGGCTCTGGTAGTGTTTGTCATTTCTTGTTGGTGTGTTTGAAATGTGCTTTTTATGTATTTATTTTCTAAATGACCTTTATATTAAACACTGAATCTCAAACAGCAGCAGCTTTAATTTCAGTTGTGACATGATTCTCATCAGAAGTAGAAGTATGATGTTGTGTGGAGCTCAAATCAAATTCAGTTCAGTCAACTAATCACTTTATTAAAGCATCGAGTTTTATAAGTCTTAGTCTGTTTCTGTTTGTTCTTCAGGTGTGTACATTTCATTTAGTAACCATTATAAAGTTATTAAAAAGTCTTATTCTGTTTTTTGTTTTCTCAAAATATGCGCATTGGACACATTTAAAATATCTTTGAAGTATATTCCCATTCATATTCACAATTTCAATTTTTATGTTTGGTGACCAGAAATCAATTTCAGTGATGGATGGATATTCAGTCACTCTAAACTCAAGCCTTAATGAAATAATGGATGATGATGAGGGAAGTCAATAAACGAACCAACAGCATGATTTGATGATGTTCGTGATGGGAGACAGACTGAAGCTGAACAAACAAACTGGAGTTTCTATGGTAAGTGAAAAATGAGTAAGAGAACATATAGTAATATTGGGGGTTTGGTTTATTTATTTGCTTGTAGCTTTTTCCTCTCTTTCCCCGATCTATTGTGCATGTGTATAGCTTAATCAAAACTCCAGTCCAAGTAGTGGCGGTACTGTAAATGTAAGCCATTTTGCCAACGCTGTAATATATATATATGAGCCTGTCCTTTAGTACAAAACCTTAATATGCAAAGGTTCTGTTGCCGATAGGGGTGCGATTGTTGTATACGCTCTGATGGGTCGTATTTCACTGCTATTGTAGAAACGACCTATACGAGCGTATTAGTTGGAGGACATGTTGATATATATATATATATATATATATTTATTATTTTAAGAATTCTCAAAAGTCTAACCTTTCATAAGGATAATACGATAATAAATGGTTATAATATGGATTTATAGCTGTCAAAGCTGGGACTAGAACCTACAGTAGGTCTCTGGTGCAAGAGTCTTAATTTATTAATTTTTTGGAGGGGAAAACCTCCAAAACAAAAACTCAGGGAAAAGTCATCCACCGGCAAAAATTAACAGAATAAAACAATTAAAGGCTTTCAAAGTAAAGTTCTTAGAATTGGAGCAGACTTACAGCAGTAACTGGCTAAGGAATAACAATAACAGAAGTGATCTGTTTAAATACACAGCCCCAAATAACGCACATGTGAAAACAATAGAACTAATTAGAGAGGCACAAGATAGACATGAGAGCACTATAGTGGCCATATAAAACATTACAAAGCAAAAACTCTGACAATAGCCATTATAAATATTTTTTTTTTCTCTAATACATATTGGTCACAATTAATGGAACCCTTTTATTCAATACATTTTGAAACCCCCAGTTGCAAGTTTAACAGCTCTTAATTTTCCCCTATAATGTTTGATGAGGTTAGAGAATGGAGAGTTAAATATAAGTTTTTCTTGTTTTAATTGCTACAACTTTGAAGTAGATCTAAATAAATATCTTATTTAGGTGTTGTTTTATTCTTAAAATGTCAAATTATTTATTTATTTACATGAATGTTATCTAGGCTTCTATTTAACTTTACATAACATTAGATTCGTCTGAGTACAAAGCATTATAACAAAAGGTGAAGCCTGCATTTATAATGCCTTATATGGATGATAATGCATGCATAATGCCTTATAAATCATTTTAAAACAGTAGTTTATTAAGCATTATTGAAGCATTATAATGCATTAGAAATCTAGGCTTTGAAGGAAGTGTTACCAAAGATTTTTAATTCCAATAATTCAGCATCACATACACAAAGTAGCGTTATTTCATGAAAAAAGACACAAAAGAAACTCAAGACTTATGAACACATGAAACATAATCAGGAGAACTGAAACAGGTGGAAACAAATGAACTAATTAACATATAACGAGGACAGGAACAGGAAGGATGAAATGAGACAGGGAGGACAATTGGGGGAAGAAAACACAACAGGGGAAGTCCAGGAACGTGACAATTACAGCAAACAGAGGAGAGAAAGATGCTAAATTAACCATCATTCCTTCACAAACACCCTCACAGCAGTGTTTAATAGATATAACGTTCTATAACACACTTTTCTCAATGGTATCATCAGAATACAGTGTAATCAATATCTTGTTAAGTAATTAATGTTACTGCATTTTGAGCTCATGATTGTATTACTTTTTTTATGAATATTTAATTACGCTAATAATGTAATACTTATGACATTATTTCCGGTTATTATATTATGAGTTGCTACAAAAATGAATAATAAATGAAAAAAGCAGCTTCTGTGTTCCTGAGTGCCAGAAGAAAAACATGCTGCAGGCACTAAAGGTACTTCCTATTGAAATACATTAGATTACAAGTCATGCTGAGTAACACCTCACATCAGTGCATCTGAACCGTTTTGACCAGTTTGTCTTTGCGTTATTATTACAGACTGAAATTATTGAAGATGTTGCACAGACTTTGCTTCTTTTTGTGGCACCTTGTTGGTGAGTTTGAAATGTGTGTTTTTGTTATTATTTATTCATTTTCTAAACGTCTTTTATATAAAACACTGAAGCTCAGACAGCAGCAGCTTTAGTTTCAGTCATGACATAACGCTCAATTATAAAAGTGTATTCTGTGTATGATTTTGTGTGGAGCTCAGTTCCTGTCTGGGGAAAATCACCACAATTACACAATTATCTTTCCACATGCCAGTTTGCCGCTGTTGTGTCATTTGTAATATTACTCATTTAAAATGTGTGTTCCAGGCAATATTAATTGAACAATGACGTTTCTGTTTGTTTGTTCAGGTGTGTTTGGTGTGTTTGGTGAGTCAGTGACGGAGGGAGATCCAGTCACTCTACGCACTGATCTTCATGAAATGATGGATGCTGACGTGATTCAATGGATGTTTGAATTTAAAATTATAGCTAAAATGTGCATAGCAGATGGGAGAATCACTGTAAATAATGTTCTTGACGGGAGATTCAGAGACAGACTGAAGCTGGACAATCAAACGGGATCTCTGACCATCACAAACACCAGACCTGAACACACAGGAGTTTATGAACTACAGACCCACTGTCTGAGAAAGAGTTTCTTTCTCACTGTACAGCGTGAGTTAACTGTTCATTTCTCCTGTTTCATCTTTTAATCACCAAAAAGGTTGAACTTCTAATTCACACTGTAAAAAATTACTGTGATTTTAACAGTAAAAAACTATGAAAATGCTACAGTAAAAACCTGTTAAATGGTTAATGTTAAATTTGCAGGGAAACACCGTAAACTCACATTCCCAGAATTCCCTGCATTGCATTTTAAATTTTGTTTGAATTTGATGTTTTTTCTTTGAAATAACTTTTTTTGCATCAGTGATGTTTATTAGGGTTGTATGTTACATGTAATGTTGTTAAATGAATGTTTATTGCACATTTGAGTTTAATAATTCTTACCATGATGGCGTTTAGTGCTTGTGTGAATGACACTGAGCACCTTCTATATGTTTTACTATTTAAAAGCTGTTTGTGATGAGCTTTGGTTCATCATGTCACTTTCTCATCACCTCCTGCATTTGATAGTTATCAGTGTATTTCAAAGGTACAAAATAGCTTTCACTACTTTAATAGATTGGTATATTAACACTATATCAGTTATTACAGTTTATTATTAGAAATTACAGTATTTAACTGTAAATTTAACATAGAACCGTTAAACCAAAAATATTGATACCGTATTTTTCACGGTTTTATTTTGGCAACCACAGCTGCAGTTTTTTTACCGTAAATTTTATGGATTTTTTTTTCACAGTGCAAGCGCCATTGTGCCTGTTTACATGTGTGACATTTTTCTCTTCTAATGTAAATTTCAAGCTGTTTCATTTAGTAAAAAAAAATAAAGTCTTAATTTTGTGACCTATTTTAGGTTGTTCTTCATGCATATCTGGTGATGTGGACTATATATCAGTGGTGGAGGGATATCAGTTTAATCTATTCGCTCTTAGTAATAATGAAATGATCACCAGTTATGTGATTCAGTGGAGGTTTCTACCTGAAAACGCATTACTAGCTGAAATCAATAAACGGACCAACAGAATCGCTGTATATGATGATGTTCTTGATGGGAGATTCAGAGACAGACTGAAGCTGGACAATCAAACTGCATCTCTGACCATCATGAACATGAGAACTGACCACACTGGAGTTTTTGAACTAAAGACCAACAATGTGAAAAAAAGTTATATTTTCACTATAAACGGTGAGTTAAATTTCAGTATATTTATATAGTTTTACATACATGCTTTGCATCAAGCATACCACAAAATCTTTGTATAGTTAAACCTTAATTACGAAATATTAAATATTAAATATTATATAAATATTAAATATTATTAAAGTACTTTTCTGTTTCTGTTTTCTGTAAATGTGTCACACATAGCACATATTTTCAGAATAGTTGCTCTTTAGTGATAAAATTCTTACAGTGTAAATGCTTTATAATTTTGCAGGTTATTAGCCCCTTATTTCCCAAACGTTGCATATTGTTCCCTTAAGCTAATGCGTGTGTACTCTGGAGATACTCTATAGTTACAAAATAGGTATTTCTTCTCTCATGTTTCCAGCTCGTCTGCCTGTTTCTGTCAACAGCACAGACTGTCCATCATCTTCATCAGGATCTCAGCTTAACCCCATCACAAACCAGACTCAACATCTTTACATCAGCAAACTCTGTCACACATGTTCAGGTACAGCAGAGCTCATATTAGCTGATGATATTAGTGTTTATTGATGGAGCTGATCTCAGTTTGATGTGTTTATTTCTCAGACTCTGTACAATGTTGTGGTTCTACTGAAGCTGTGATCCGATTGGTCCTCTCTGCTCTGGTGGGCGTGGCTACTGTCAGTATTCTGGTTTATGACATCAGATCCAGAAAATCTGAACAAGTGGTTTCAACTCGGCCTGTCCAACAGGCAGTACAGACAGTAGCCAATGGCTTTGCCTTAAGGGGAGGGTCCCATGGCTGTGGGGCTGTCAATTGAATTTTTTCGGTTTGTAGAGGCTCAGACAGATCAGTGCATGTTTTTAAAGTACCACATGATCCAGAGAGAACAGGTTACTCTGTGTGCTTTTTTGCTCTTGCAGTACTTTGTCATAGATCGTTCAGTCTGCCCAGTGTCAAGTCAAACACATCTTCTGACTTTGTATCTGATGCACCAGGGCTGTGTATTGCAAAATAACTTCTTTTATCAGAAGTTATCAGTTTTGTTTTTTTTTAATGCCATGCAATAAAACTAATCTGGGGAAGGGATCTCCAACAACCCTCTCTCCCTGCTCTTTGTGTCCCTCTGTAGGGGTCTGTGATCTCCAATCAGGTGTGACCCTGGAGCACGAGAACTAAAAAAACCCAAAAGACCTTTTATGATATGTACAACTGATCTTGAGGTTTCTTTGTGGTCTGGTCTGGGTATAAAAGGGAAGTGACAAAACACTACTAGTCATGATTCTGAAGCCAGAATGAGCCCATAGTGTTGTGTGTGCTTTTACACTCTGCACAATGTATTTTCTAAAAGTCAGGTATGCATTTTGTTTTAAATTGGAACAGAATTTATTTATAATAGTTTTTTATTTGTGCTTGGCACACTCAAAAAAATTATGTTTGGTTCCCTATTTAAACAACTGCATTGTGTTAAACTAACTTGAAACAGTTCTGTTTTGGTTCAACTCAATATTTTCATTTTGAAAGAACATAAATGATTATACTTGTGTAACTATGATGTGGATTTCCCCTTCCCATCATGCTTTGCACAGGGCTGGATAAGGATAGTAAATCTTGAAATAAAATGTTATTTCAGACATTTTTAATTAAGATGATAAAATTGGGAGACTTGTTACAGTTTTTTCCAGACGCTAGGACCCATTTCTCAATACTTATCACTTCGTTCACTGTTGTAAAACTCTTCACACCGTGAGCACAACAGAAGTCTATGTGGGCTAAACTGAGGATCATTGTTTTGGCACAAAATGCATTCAATGACTACATCTCTCAAATTTCATGAATTCTTTTCTCACTCAGATACAACAACTGTCAGAAATCTTTGTACGTACAGCACATTTTGCACATGCTTACATACTGTTTTCAAAACTGTTAAACTTATGTTCAAAACAA
>JAUCMR010012091.1:0-15263 GCA_032357425.1 Enteromius argenteus | reverse complement strand
AAGGTCCCTTAGCAACTGCCCAGCAACCGTGCAGTATCACTGCGTTTTTAAAATAGGCTTCAGTTAAGGGGAAAAAAAGAGTTTTCCCATAGCGTCTTATCAGACGCAGTACGAGTGAAATGTCGAAATGGAACTGCAGTGTTATTTTCTAAACTGCAGTTTTTTGGTTTTTGTAAGGGATGTACCTAATTTGAAGAGAAAAACCTCACATTTACCAAATCAAACCAGCACAAAAACAGCAACTTCCAGTATAGAATATGCTATTTTTACAAGATAAAAGATGGATATCTGCTGGATTTTTGTATTAAACTAATTAGAAATGTAGTTTGATTTAAAAGCAATCATTGCTTAAAGTAAAAAGTTAACAAAAAATAAAGTTGATACTAGAGTCTATGGACATGACGTGTACCCGAATGACTGCATGCCAGTGGAAAAGCACTGTAATGTTAAAACCGATAAAAAAGGACATATCACAACAGTGAGCCGTCAAACATCCTACTGTTATCTTTACAATCTTGAAAACTGAACGCAGCACAAAGTCAGCTTCTCATTCTCTATTGATATGTCATGTATAACAGATAAGTTTCAGAGGCTAGTATCATTTTGCATTATTGAAAGCATTTATTTGTTTGGTTTTATGTTATACAGTATAGTTGTCAAAGACACAGTTGTCAGTGTTAATAACAGAAATCTGGTATCTTCACATTAAGACAAGCTTAACTAGTGCATGACTAATAGACCCGTATAACTAGGGTCCTATGATTTCTGAGAAAGGAAAAAGAAAAGTAAATACATGACAGAGTATTTCAAAAATAAAGATATAAACAAAAAAATAATAATTAAGCTTTTAATTACTAATTATTTTAATTATTACTGACTAATTACAGGTGCTTTTGATTATCCTATTATAATTTATTTAAACTGGATAAAATAATTAAAAATAGAATCCAGAAACTGAAAATGGTTGTTAAATTGTGTAAGTTTCATGATTTCAGTTAATTACATTTACTTTTTAATTAATACAATTTCCTTCAACAGAGTTCAAACTTATCTACCCAAAAAAATTACGTAACCTTGCCCAAATACTTGCTGCCAGTGACCTCAAGTATTGCAAAAATGTTTGTTCCTGATCATTTTGCTGGTTATTTGGCTGACTTACCTCTGCATTTAACATATCCAAACATTCACCGTTAAACAGTATGTATTCTTTCTTGTACTTGTTCTTTAGAAATTCCTGCAGTTCCTTTAGACTCTGCCCACTGATAGTTTTGTTTTGTTCTCTTTCGTCTATGTTTTCACCCCAGTGAGCTAGGGACTGCCATTTTCTGCTCTTACTGTTATAGCAGCAGAACGCTGTCCACATGTGTGTGGGAATGTTTACTGTTTTATTCAGCCATTCATGTGTGCTTGGTACAGCTCCTGTCAGCCCATAGGCCAAGATCTTATTTTTGTCTTTTTCATCCCTGCAGTGAGAATCCATTAACTGTTTTACTTTTTGCTCCATTCGATTCCAGCTTCCACTATTAAATCTGTCTATCTGCGGCACAATGTTGGTCATGTCACATGTAGATTTGGCAGTGTCTTCATCAGCTGCGTGGGACATTGGAAATATGTGACCTCGAGTCAGATGTTGTTGGTTATTGAGGTAGTATTTTTTTGTGTTTTCCAGCTATGAAATAGATAATTGAAAAAAAGAAAGAGATCAGTAAAATGTTCAGGAAACTTGAGTGTGTAAAATCTGTTAAATAAAGACTGTTTTGAGACATATAGGCTTGCAGTGTTATTCGATAATAATGACTAAAACAGGAAGTGAGGGTGGAACATATCGAGCAGCTCATTTCCTTTTTTAAAATAGCAAATAGCCTTTAGTTTATCCATCTCTTTCCGTGCGAGCATACTGGAAATTAAATTTTGGGAGGCAATTCCTGTTTGGGGTAGTTCCATTCAAAAAGACCAAAACAAATCATTTCAAATCATAAGGTTGCTCCACAAATAATCCTTTTTCATCACTGTCTGTTTGACGGAATAAGCCGTACATTTACTCATGTTCTATTTCAGCCTGATCTCATGTTTACACATAGGTATTAATACGTAATGTTCACAGGCATAAAATTTACATTTTTATATGTTTTTACTGATCCTAAAATGTACAATTTAGACGTATTTTAACATTTAAAACATACAAATTGCTACATATTTTTTTGTTAAAAATACATAAACTATTTGCGTATCTTTTATATAATTACGATATTTGTATCAGTGCATTTTTATTTCATAGCAAATATGTATTTCTATCATTTTATCAATAAGCAATTTAGATTTTTAGATCTTAACCTACCCCCAAACCTAAATATGATCATCTGAATATAAAAAAGATAATGGACAGAATTATGTTGGCCACGGCTGACAACTTTAGTAACAGTATATTTGAGCATTAGATAACATGATGACATTCTAGAATTTGCAGATCATTTATGATATTGTATCATTCTTTATGTAAAAGATAACGTTAAGGCTAACATATTCATACTAAAAGCTAAACACATTTGATTTCATGGGGACTATAATAACTTCGTTTCTGACAAACAGAGTTGTAAAACAACAAGAAACATTACCTTCGGATCGATCTTCCAATTTCTTTTTATTTTGAAATCTGATGATCTTCCTGTATATTTGTAAGCTGAAAAAACAGGAATATTATTTATTTTGTCGTAGAGAGTTGCATATCTGTAGAGGTTCCCAGATCTCTGACAGATTGGTGTGAATCGGTTATTATCCTGTGAAACTGATCTCTCCAGAATGCCTGTAATCTTTGGAGGCTCTCCTTTAAAAAAAAAGTTACTGCATGTGCTGAATGAATCTACAATATCAGACATGATGAAGGGAAAGCCCAACACCAGCAGCACAGAGACCAAAAACAGACACATCTTCATCCTGAACTAAACTCAATTACAAACCAACAATAAAACTGAAGTAGTTGTAGAAATGTGAAGGTAATTTAGCACGGTCTCAGATGATGCGCTACATCCAGAAAGAAACTCTCTGTTTTTATAGACAGGTTATATGTCCTGTTTTCATTATCTGTGGCTTCCAGTAAGTTATGCATATAAGTTAAAAAGGCTTTTCACATCAGCGGTGAAACTGTGAGGCGAGTTTTGGACACTAGACGTGCAAGATAAATTACTACATTTGCATTTGACACTCATTCAGTTGAATTCAGTCACTGTGTGCAATTGACCAGGCCAATGCAAATTTACACACATATACTATATTATGTAAATGTAATATGATTGGAGTTTAATATGTTCCGTTGTTTCTATGAAAATGAACAAACTTTGTGGCTTCTAAGATCTTATAAGCAAATATAATACAAATTCTCTGGAGTAGAGCAGAACTGAGGACGATCAGAGGAACTTTAATCTACTGAGAAGTGCATTTTCTCTCTTTTTCTTGCTTCTTAGATCGAGTCACCTGCCTGGCTTCAATTTGCGATCAGTGATACTTTAAAATCACTTCTTAGCATGTTCTTAATGTTTTTATTGTGTGTGTGTGTGTGTGTTTTAAATACCTCAAAGCATTTTGTGACTGAGAAACTGACATGATGAACCAGTCTGTCACTGTTTAAATGTATTGTATAAGTGTGTGAAATTGACATGTATAAAACATACAAATCTATGTGTTGACAACATCTAAAATGTTTACTATTAACAGCTGAAGGTATGTCTTCCTCCACTGAGCTTCACAACGTATGCGGTCCCTTTCCTCTAAACAACCTCAGATTACGCTCATATGCACGCTTTCCCACGGATGTAAACAAGGCTGAATACGTGAAATACGTTAAAGTGTGCATGTGTGTTACCTTGTGATACTCTCTAAAGTGGTGGAAGACGTAACTCAGTGAAGTTTAGTATATTCCTGTAAAGTGTAATTAAGCATTATTACCAAAGCATTTCTAGAATACTTTTCAGAAATACATTGCAAGCTTGTGTTTTGCATATTTCTTAAAGAATAACTAAGCATACATTTAATACAAAATAACTTCTAGTATACTTTTTTAAAATATATTAAAAAGCAATTTAATATATTTTTAATGCACTTCAAATAGGCATGTTGGGAACACAAATGTATTATAAACATACTACTTGACTTTCAAGTATATTTTTAATACATTTAATACTGCGTCTTTTCCACCTGGGTAACCCTGCAAAGGAAAGGAACTTTATCAATCTCTCATCGACACACACTGGATTACTGATATCTGTTATACTCACCTCTCTGTTCCTGAGTCACCTGGTCTGCATTAGCTGTGTTTTTAATAAACATTGTACTATTCTCACTTACCTCCCGTGTAGAGTCTGCTTCCGTAACAGTTACCAGTTTGACCTTTTTTTTTTTAAACTTTTAAACCATTTTTGCATTCTATGTTTAATTTAAATTTGTCCTCATGTCATTTAAAAATAAAAATTATTCAGTCTTAATTACGAATATGAGGTCAAAAACAGATGTAATATTTTGTAGTAGGAAGAGTTTAGTTTAATACTATTATAATCACATTATATTTATAGAGCTCTGTCAACTGCCCATGCTTTATATAAATACCTTTCTCTCACTTATTGTGTACACGCTTGAAATAAGACAGTGAGATGAGTCCCATGTGCCAGTATTTGCAGTTGCAGGCTCCATTAAAGAAAAAAGCCATGCACACAGATAATGAAAGAAGCGTTTGTTAGATTTATTTTTTTTAGTTAACATGAATTGATGATACTAAGAAATTGCTTTGACAAATGTCATCTTACAGACAGATGAAATGCTGATGTAAAGCTGTGGTTTTGCGTTGTGTGTTCTCATTCTGCTCTGACTAAAGAAGGCTGTTATACGGTTGTATATTAAAATTACACACAGTCATTGTAAAAAAACTTTACTTGTTTGCCCCATGTGTCTTTTAAGAATGTTTGTAAGTCCTGCAGGCTCTTAGTAGTAGTATCTGCATCATTGCGATTTATGTTTTTGGTCCAGTAAGCTTTGGAGAGCCATACTTTCCCTGTATAATTGTAGCAGCAAAAAGTCATCCACTTGTGAGAGGGAATGTTGACTCTGTCATTAAGTGTTTCGCTGCCAGGCAAAGCTCCAGTCAACACATAGGCTGAGATCTTCCTGTTGTTCTTCTGGTCACGACAGTGTTCATCCATCATATCTTTCATGTCTTGTTCTTTTTTAATCCAAGTGCCCTTCTCTAAGTTGTTCTTCTGGGGAATGCTGTTGGTGAGAGTAAAAGCAGACTTGGCAGTTTCCAGATCAGCTGCAAAACGAACTGGAAATAAGAGCCCGGGAGTAACTTTTTGATCGTTTTTATAATAGTCTCCAGTGATCGCCTGATTGATGAATGGCTCATGCATCCCAGGACCTATAGGTTCAAACTAAAGAAGAAGTAATAATAAAAGAAACACAGTCAACTGGACAACAATCCTTTATATACAAGTTAGAAAATATTTGAAGGTTTTTGAAGGTTGGTAACACTTTACTTTATGTGTACACTGCTTTACTAACGCAATGCATAACTAACAATGCAAGCTATTCATTAATGATTGCCACATTTGCAACTAATAATGAGTCTGTCTGGTTAATATATTAGTTCATCTATGAATTGTTATCAATTAAATATGTCATTGTGGATTTATTCCCTAATAACTTATTTTATTAACTAAAGGTGTTAATTAACTTACCACAGTCAGCCAAAGTCTTGTATTTCAACTTCCAGGCAAAATAAGTAAAATAATATACATTAATACATGATTAATTACTGCATTATTTGTGTAAATTCATGAGTAAATAGCTACTAAAGCATGAGTTAATAACGATGTGCCTCAACAAGTCACAACATAATGATATATGCGCAAACCATCAGCTAATAATTAATTAATGACCATCACTGTTTATAAAAGTGCTGAAGTGTTCAATAATCTGCAAAAAAATAAATGGCTTTTATAAACAGTGATGGTCATTAATTATTAGTTAATAAAACAAGTTATTAGACAATTAATCCACAATGACATATTTCATTGATAACAATTCCTATATGTACTAATATATTAACCAGACAGACTCATTATTAGTTGCTAATGTGGCAATCATTAATGAATAGCTTAGAAAATCATGAATTAATGCTTATTTGTGTACACGTATTGTAAAGTGTTGCTGTTTTTTCCATGCTGCGTATTTGAGTCATCGTAAGAAACATCACCTCTGACTCGATCATCCAGGGAATCTTCTTTAGGTTGTATTTTTGTATTCCAGTGTATTTATAAGCCGAGAAAACAGGGATCCTCCTTTTTTTGTCATATAAGGTTACATACTTTTCACGGTTCTCATATCGTTGACAGATTCTGTCATAATTCTGAATGCCAGGGATAACCGGAGGTTTTTGACGAAAAAAAAAGTCTCCGCATTTACTGAATTTGTCCACAAGTTCAGAAGTGATGCATGAAAAACCCAGAGCCAGCAGCAGCACAGAGATGCTCACGATAAACCTCCCCATCTTCCCTTCAGACGAGAATGTGCTCAGGTACCGATGGAGATAAGTGCTGCTCTCTGACACATGTAGATTGTTTTGCAGTAGGAACAGTGTTCTTTAACCCTTATACCCCACATACTCACACATCTAATTCTGTATGCTCATGCAAGTCACACTCTCTGAGAAAACAGATAAGCAAGCAGAATTTTGAGTGTTACATTTTCTTTCACACATGTAGACCTGTGAACTGGCTTCTGGTGTTCTTTGTATATTATCTGTGCTTTTCATTATTACCATTTACTTGAAGCATTAAAAAACATTTTGTTAATTGAAATAAACCTGAAATAATACATGTACAGCAGTTTCTGAAAACAGGATTTTTTATGAAGTGTCTCCTGCTCAACATGGCTGCAACGCTACATTAGTCATTAGCAGACACTTTTATCCAAAGCGACTTACAAATGAGGACAATGGAAGCACTCAGAATCAACAAAAGAGTAATAATATGCTAGTGCTATGAAAATTCTCAGTTAGTGTAATGCATACACATACATTAACAACTTTATATATATATATTTATATAAGGATTCAGCTACTCTGATTGAGTTGAGCAATCATTCCACCAGGACAAAAACAGAGTTATGATTCTTTTAAAATTAATCTTAAAGAAAAAGAAGTGACATATGGCCAGGTATGGTTTCCCATACTAAGATTTTATGCCCTGCATTTAACCCATTCAAGTGTACACACACAGCAGTGAGAAGTGAACAACCACACACGGAGCAGTGGGCAGCCATTGCTGCGGCGCCCAGGGAGCAGTTGGGGGAATGGTGCCTTGCTCAAGGGTCTCACCTCAGTCGTGGTATTGAAAGCGGAGAGCACTGGTTATTCTCTCCCCCCACCCACAATCCCTGCCAGACCTGGGACTCGAACCCGTGACCTTTGCATTCAGGATTAATTGTAAAGGTTTGACAGAACTGGCACGGACAGTTTTTTTTTGTTGCATAAAGCAATTTTGCAGGACAGAGCAGTTTTAGCATGTGGTCTGAGAAGGTCAGCAAAAAAATCTATCACAACTACAAGGTTTGTGTCTATTTTTAAAGGAGTTATGGTTGATGAGCCTAACTGGATGGTGAATTTATGATGAAACAATAGATTAAATCAACACTAAGTGACCAAGCGCCACAATTTATTGTGACCTCAGATTCAGCCCTTACATGTATGTTTGGTGAAGATATCTAATTCTGTTCAGGAATTTTAGGTATTTTACTAAAAGTGGCCCTCCCCCTTTCAAACATTTTGGTGTCCCTTTGCAAGAGTGAGTCAAAAGTTAAACTTTTTTTCAATAATTATTTATATTTCCACTCTCCAGAGAATCTTTCTGCACTGGTTTGTTTCCGATCGGGTTTAAAAAATGTATTACTAGCTCGCAATGGTATGTTTTTCAAAAAATCCAAAATACAATATTTTTTTATGATAAAATCTAAGACATACATTTTGTCTGGCATGAGCCGAGGATTCCGAGGACAGAAGGCACTTGAGTCTGCGACTGACATTTTACGAGTTTTTTTGAGTGATTTCGTACTTTTGATTGTTGTTGCACCCACCATCGGGCCGACTGAGGTGAGCCTACATAAGGGATAATATACAGCCAGCAGGCTGTTATTGCAGAATAAAGCCCGGGAGGTTTATCAGCAGCCTGACGCGAAGCGGAGGTCAGTTGTATGAGACTGAAGTGCTTTAATCTAACAACCTGCTAGCTGTACATTATCCCGCTTATTACATGGCTTCTGCCCCAAAAGTAAATAATAAAACAATAAATAATATAATAAAATAATAAATAATTGTTTTATCCAGGGAGTCAGTCGAGTCATCTTCTATCCACTGCTGAAATCCACTGCTTTTGTTTTTGTCCGTACATGTTGAATTTAATGTTGAAGTCCTGCATATTAACTCGTGGTTAAGTATTTTTAAGCCACAGAATGACGCCAATCTGTCAGCGACAGCGGAGTGATATAATTACTAACGGTGAAGATGATGCTTAGTACCCGGATGAGCCTGTGTTATTAGTTTTACCGGTTGTTGTCTGGGAATAACAAACCTTGGAATGTGGCGACTGACCAATCAGAATCCAGTATTCCATGAAGCCGTGTAATAAATCTTTCTAAAGAATCAGACTTACTTTTTTTTAGTCTCCGCAACCATTATTGAGAGTACTATGACGTGTGTGCTTTTCTCTGCATGTAAACACATAAATAATCATAATCTCTTGGATGTGAAATGAAGTCTGACGCAGAAGAGAAGACATAGTTAATATAGACGTGTTTTTTTTTTTTTATTGTGCACAAAGGAATTCTCATAGCTTCGTAAAATTGTGACTGAACCACTGATGTCACATGGACTGTTTTATCGATCCTTACTACCTTTTTTGATTTTAAACAAGTCAATTGTGTTGCTGTCTAGAGAGGGTCAGAAAGCTCTCGGTTTTCTTTGTGCTCCGAAGATGAACAAAGGTCTCATGGGCTTGATTTTTGGGTGAACTGTCCCTATTAACCACCTTTTGGGCTAATTTGGGTGCATTTACATTGATGAATGCTGAGTAACCTACTGTCCTTTTTTTTTTGTGAAATAAATAAATAAGTGTTCAAGTTGTCTATCACCAGTTAATGCTTAATAACTGTCCTAGGACAACACGCTAAATCATGCTTGACATATTCTAAAACTTGCTTAAATCATATTAGCAGTGTGCTAAATGTGCTCACAACATGCTAACAACATCATAAAAACTGTATGTTATTTGTATATATATATATTTTTTAAAGAGATGTACATCTGTTTATGTGAAAACGCTAATTTAGGACAGTACTAAATAAAAAAATTAGCATTCATATTTTCATGATCCTGTGTCATGTGTCAATGAGCACAATTATAGCCTATCTGTGTGTCTGCATTTGAAATGAAATATATATGGAAACTGATGTCTACCAAAGATTAAGGATCATTACTTGTATGGGTGGGCCCTGGCATGAAAAAGATGCCTGAACCACAGATTTAGACAGTGAGATGATTCTGATTTGACACCATGTGCATAAACTTTATTGAATAAAAAGACAAACACAGACAGTCCATTTATATCAGAATCTGGTGTTGAAACAATGCTTATCAAAGTACTGTTTGTGTTCAAATTAAAATGCTAAAAAAATTATAGCATGTAAAACCAAGATTATTTAGAATTTTGGAAAAGCTAAACAAGCATTTTGACAAACAAATCAAGCATTAGAAATGTTGCAACCCAACTAAATCTTTCTGGGACATTCTGAGATAATTTTAGCTACAGTTTTTAAACAGCTGCACATTTTTCACCCACTTTTGACTCAGAAATTGCTGTAAATCCTGCATGGTTATTTGTGTGATCTCTTTATTTTCATTTGCACTTTCTTGTTGGTTCTCGGCCCAGTAAGCCTGAGAGACCCACAGTCCTTTTCTACTGTTATAGCAGCAGAATGCCATCCACATGTGAGAGGGAATGTTCACTCGGTCATTTAGTTTGTTTTTGCCAGGTATAGCTCCGGTCAGCACATGGGCCTTAACTTTATTATTATTGTCAAAGCAATGTGCATTCATGCTATTCTGACTCTTAATTTCCATGCGATTCCAGCTGCCATTATTAAAGGTGATATGTTGTGGCACAATGTTGGTGAGTGTGAATGTAGACTGAGCAATGAATTCATCAGCTGCGTGACAGCTGGGAAACAAGTGACCACGATTCACTTGATAGCTGTTCCTGAAGTAGTCTTCATTGATGGCCTGATTATTATATGGAAGAGTCATCCCAGCAACATGAGGATCAAGCTGTAGATATTAAAAAGAAAGAGTCATTGAACACTAAGAGATGAATCTTACTCATTTCTAGAATAACTGACAAACAAAAGTCCTGTCATTTACTCCCCCTAAAGTTATCACAAACCTATTTGCTGTTACGCTTGAATTCTTTTCTCATATAGCAGCCTATTAACATGTCAAGCTCCTAACAATAAAACTTTTGAGTAGGTGGGTTAAATGCAGAGCACAAATTCCAAGTATGGGTCACCATACCTGGCCACAAGTCACTTCACTTCACTTTTTCTAGTTATTCACTAATTAAGCAGGGATTCATTAACTGATTAAATGTTGTATAAAAAATTGCACAATTCTAATTTTGTGTATGGGTTTTGGAACAATATCAGGTAGAATAAATAATGAATAAAATAATGATATAAAACTTGACGCACAATAACAGCAGACAAATGAAGCACCAGAAAACAAACTAAATGATCACCTGCGGCTCGATCTTCCATTGAGTCCTTGGTCTTTTGAAGTTTCCTCTTCCAGTGTGTTTGTAAGCTGAGAAAACAGGAATCCTGCTTTCTGTGTCGTAGAGAGTTGCAAACGTATATCCTGAACCAACATTTGCGAAACTATATTTTTGGCAGATTTTTTTGTAACGAGTATGATCAGAGTTTGGATCCAGGATGCCAGGAATCTTCGGAGGCTGTCCTTCAGAGAAAAACTCTCTACATTTATCGAATGTTTTGAGAACCTCAGACGTGCTGAAGGGAGAGCTCAACACCAGCAGCACAGCGATAATCAGCCGCATGTTCACTCACAACTCAATAACAACAATGGCAGTAGGAGCGTAAACGCAAATTTTAAAACTAAAATTTCCCCAAAAAGACTCGAAGATGAAATGGCCTCTCCTCCTGTGCACTTAGTACAGCAGCTGAGAGAGTGACGTTAAAACATTGTTGTACACACATCTAATTCTGTGAACCTACAAACCTGAGAAACAGAGCTTGAGTGTTCGTTGATGTTCACAGCACAAGCCTGCAACACATTTACACCACAAATGTTTTTTTCTCAGTCATGGCTAAAAGTGACAAATACTGTGTTTTACAAACTGTTGCAGGGTTCATACACATTGTTTTTATATTATTGCTCACACTGATCAGATGCATTTTAAATAATGGTAAAAAGCCAAAACAAAATCATTGATCTGAATCTGATCCTGATATAGTCTTTTACAAAAATGCTATTTTCTCAACGTTTTGTTCAAAATGTTGCATTTTCATGAAACTTCATGAAACCACATTCAAGTGTTGATTTAAAAAACTGCATAAAGTTAGAATAACTTTTTTTCTTTTGGCTTATCACATGCTTTTCCAACAAAATATTCTTTGAACTTTTGTAATTTTAGGAGCTAAATCATATTATCTGTGCAGACATTCTTGTAATTGTAAGTCCAGTCCTAGCTGGAACTGCTTCTGAAGGTTTTCTTTTGATTAAAAGAATCACTGGACTTTAGCTCCAGGTTGACTCAAAACACCTGCCGGGAAGTTTCAAGTATGTGTATGTGTGTTTCTTCTTTATACTATATTATTTTGGTTTTAGAGTCCCTGACAACAGGTTGACATGTACGCAAGGTCAAAAAACAAGCCTGACCAGCCTGGCCACGCTGGGAGACCAGCTAAAACCTGTTAAAACCAGCTGGTTTTAGTAGGATTTTAGTAGGATTTTTCAGCAGGGAACTTTCTGCTTTGTTTACAGCGCTACCGTGGAAAACACTATTTTAATGCTCCAAAAGTGACACCTGGTGGATAATAATAAATTAGCTGAAAAGTGTTTGGGCAATATGCTAATGTTTTATGTTGACTTTCATCATAAAAAGGCTTAGAATTGTTTTTTAAAAAATGACTCCTTTCAACGATTCAGAGTCTACTCTTTCTTTTGAGAGACAATAACTTTATAAACTTAGCAGGATGTTTTCATTCACATACACTGCATAAAAAGTCATTTTCAAAAATCCATAATAGGGCTTTAAAGTTTGAAGGCCTTTATATTTTTATTAGTAATGAGTAATTACTTGATGGTAAATAATGACAGATTTTTAATTTTGGGGTGAACTATACCTTTAAATTTAATTGCCTGATAAAAATCTTAATGTATTTTAAATGAAATATCAGCCTTTTCATTGCTGAGCAGCAATGAGCAATGAGAATTTTACTTTTTCCTTCATAGTGCTAGTGATCTGTTCATGCATTTGGTGTCCATACATTACACATGTATAAATTCAGTTTCTGCCTGATTAACACTAAAGGTCAAATTAACTTAGATTATCTGAACGGATAAAATAATGATGTTTTATAAACTAATGAGATCTAACATAAGAGTTGGTTCTATACAGTCCAGGTTGTGGAATTATATGGTTTATTGTTTGATGTAACACTGCATTTTTCCAGACTAAGAGTCTGTAGTACAGTATATGTGTGTTAAATATATTTGAATTTATTTTTTAATTAAAAAAAAAAAACATTAAATACAATTTTTTAAATTAAACTTACAATTTTAATTGTATTTGTTTTTTTTAACTTCATTCATTTTTTTTTACCTCAAGGTGGCGCCAAAGCACACATTAATGACTATTTGTAGACCAGCTGTGTGTATTATGGGAAGGAACTTTTGAGACAAATGTCAGGTTGTGAGAAGCTCAGGCTCTTCCTCACATCTAAAAGTCAGAGTGGTTCAGTGACCCTCCTGCTATTTTTACATGCAGTTTCTTTTTCTTATGACAACAACAGATGCCCTCGAAAAGAAATGACCATCTGCTGACTAATGATTTACTCACATGCTGAGGAATCTCCCCACACATGTCTGTCTATTAGCTGTTAGTAAGTTTATCTGAACTTTTTCAAGACAGCATGAATGATCCCATTTTAGTTGAAGGCGAATCATCATTAAATAGTTTATGAATCAATGATCACCAGTAGAAAAAAATATTTATATATATGTATATGTTATGTATTTAACTTTGATTTAATTTATTAGGCTAAATAACATTTAAATAAACATAGATAGATTATTTGATTACAGTTTTTGTCATTAATTTACTTCCATTACTTATTTTGTTAAAATAACAAATTTTAATTATTGTATTTTTACCTAAAAGACAATGTAAACGATCACTACATCCAGCTGTTGTCAAAGTAAGTGCGTTAAGTTTTAGCTTTTTGGATTAAGTGGTGAGTATATTTGTCAAATAGTTTTAGATGAATGGGAATCATCTTTAAATAGTTCATTTTCATGACTATAATCAAGCATTAACCAACTTATTTGTTTTTGTGGCTTAAATGTGACCCTGAAGGGCAAAAGAAGTCATAAATCGCATGGATATTTGTAGCAATAGTAAACAATATGGATAAGAATTATACATTTTTCTTTTATGCCAAAAATCACTAGGATATTAAGTAAAGATTATATTCCAAGTAGATACTTTGTAAATATCCTACCGTAAATATATCAAAACCTAAAAAGTAATATGCATTGCTAAGAGCTTAATTTGGACAACTTTAAAGGGGATTTTCTCAATATAATTCTTTTTATTCATTTTATGTATGTATTTATACATTTATTTATTTTGCACCATCGGTTAGATTCCAAATTTTTAAACAGTTCTTTAAAAAAAAACAACAACAACAACAAAAAAAAAAAAAAAAAATATATATATATATATATATATATATATATATATATATATATGACTGGTTTTGTGGTCCTGGGTCACAAAAATGAAATATAAAATGTTTTGAACTAAAAAGAACTCGAAGATCACTAATATTGTATCAATGATAGACCTAACAGATACAATAATCAAAATAAATTAATAATGATAAATAAATAAAAACAAATTTAAACAACTGAATTTACATAAAGTCATATGTAAGTAGGCTATTTTTATTGCTTTAATTTATTTATTTATTTTTGTTTTACGGCATATTTTCGAAATAATTCATCTGTATTTTAGCGCCCTCTGTCGGTCGTGTCGCTGTACTGCAGACTGGAGACGCTAGAACTAAAAGCTCGCGTGGCTTTGTGTCGCTTGTGTTTGTCTATTTCAGGAAGAGCAGAGGAAACTTGAGCCCAGCACACACTGACATGTAAGACAGAGCTTTTACCCCTGGCTCCCCGAGCTCTGTCGGGCTCTGTCAGGCTCTTAAAGCCGCAGTCCGGGTTGATTTGTGCATGAGTTTTCTCGCAGGAGAAAAAAAAAGAAGAAGAAGATGGTGCTGCGGATCAGAGAGCAGGTCTGTGATCAGTTACCTCACCTGACACACACATCACCTGAACACACACCCCTCATCTTCTTCACATGTGCTCTGATCTCATGTGCGTTACTTTGATGCGTCAATGACGAACACTAAATATTTTTATAACCTACGCTAAAGTACCCGACATTTTTGTGCACGAGCTTTTTCTGCCAAGGTTTTCAATCAAAGTTATGAACAAGCGTGTTTTAAAAAAAAATAAAAAATAGTAGGCTGCCAATTTATTCAGAGTTAGGATATCTTCTCTTATAATAATGTCTTCAAAACGCTAGAATGTTTTATGTATTTTAGATTTTAGCGGTTTTTAATAGGCAATGTTACAGCCTCTTTCAGTACAGTAATGTTCCAATAAAGTTTGCAAAATTATAAAATTCCCATAAAGCAATTTTAGCAAACGTTAGTGACACACTTTTCTGTTAGGTCGTTTTGCATTAATTCTGCTTATTTTTGGAGTTCATTTTGCAGTTTACTGAGCATTTAGGTGTTTATCATAAATACACTGAAGTATGTAGGCCTATCAATCAATCAATCAATCACTTTTATTTATATAGCGCTTTTAACAATGCAGATTGTAGCAAAGCACTGAACATTATCAAATAGGAGAACAGAGTGAT
>JAUCMR010011870.1:0-11005 GCA_032357425.1 Enteromius argenteus | reverse complement strand
TAACTAACCATTCTTACCTCAGAGTTTTATGGTAGTGTAACACTGTTTCCACAAAATTATTAAGCTGAAAAACATCAATATTGATAATAACAAAAATGTTTAATGAGCACAAAATAGCATATTAAATTGATTTCTGAAGAATCTTGTGACACTGAAACAAGAAAACAGCTATTTTTTGATTGCAACAGTATTTCACTATATATATATATATGTAAATAAATGCGGTCTTGTTGAGCATAAGAGACTTCTTTCAAATACATAAAAACAATTAATTGTTCCAAACTTTGCTATTTTTGCTCAGCTGTTTTGTTACATAACATAACCAGATTAAATTTAACCATCATTAAATCCACATTCATGCTATCATTACGCTATATGTATAAATAATATATAGCCTATGAAACATGATCCATGTCCCTTCAGCCTGAGGGGAAAAGCACGGTTTTTTGTTAAGCGAGAGAAAAAAGATGTGGAAGTGCTGCCGTTTCTGTCAGCTGGCACTTCTGTTGCCATATTCCTTGTTAAATGTCATGTTTACAAAAGGAGCTAGATTTCATCCTTGTCTCAACTCTTGATTGTAATGAGACAAACTGCTACAAACTCGATTTGATTTAATGTGATTTGATTAAACGTGTGCTGTGTGGTTAAAGAGTTTGGAATATTTCTGTCCAGGTGCTAATGAGCAGTGTTCATGCTGACAGCCCCGGGCTCCAGCCAGTCAGAGATGAACAGAAGAGAGCAGAGAGCAGAGAGCATTTCCCTCAAATACCTTCTAGCAACTCGTAGGATTCATCGAACACTATACAACCACTCACAATTGTGCACAACCTGTTGCTAAGAGACTTATTCAATGCATATTGTTAATATCCACTGAACAAATCTAAATAAGATCATTTTAAGCTTACTGTACTCAAGTGTTTTTCCAACTGCACATTATTTCATTTGGTAAAATTACATTTTACTGGTAAAAGCATTTCATCACTCCTTACCTTAGCAATTTACTGCTGTAATCAAATCACTATGCATTTGTGATGAGTCATGACATTTACAAGTGTGCAATTATCTGACTGCGACTCAGTCATTGGCACAGAGGTGTAAAGCAGCAGATAATTGCAATCAAGCTTGAAGCATGAGTATGCAGTAAATGTCATGCATGCAAGGGCAAAATACAGATGTCAAAGCTTTCTTTTTCTGTTTTCCAAAGCCAAATGTCTTCATTTTGCTTTTTAGTTGTGTAATAAGAAGTTATTCTAATTTCTCAATGTGACTGAAGTCAGTCTGTCTTCAATGATTTTTAAAAAATGTGATTATTTAGTGATTATTTTATATTTAGTCTCTACAAAATACACACACACGTTGGGACTCTCCATAGGCGTAATGGTTTTTATACTGTACATACTGTATGTGGTCCTACACTGACCCTACACCTAGACCTACCCCTTAGGCATTTTTAGATTTTCAAAAAAACACAATTTAGTATGTTTTTTAAGCCTTTTGATTTATGGGGACACTGAAAATGTCCTCATAAATCACCTTCATATTGCAATAACTGTGTCATACCCATGTCATTATACAAATTTGAGTCCTCATAAACCACATAAACATGCACACACACACACACACACATATATATATATATATATATATATATATTTGTACACACACACACACACACACACACACACACATTTTATACAGATATTTATGACATATTAAACATGCTTTTAAATAAATAAAACAAATGTATCACACTGTTAAAGGAGTAAGTTCAAGTTGAGCAGCATTTATAATGTATAATAATTAAAAAGATGCATATGAAATCAAATTCAACCACAGCTAAAGAAGCCAAAGGTAAACTAAATATTGCATTACCTCGGTAAAAAAACAACCCTTGATTACATATATTATGAAGAAAATTATCTTGACCTCCTAAAGATAAAAGATAAAAAAAAAAAACCTATGCAGTACCATAAGTACATTATTCACAATATATTGTGATATAGTGATATTTCACAATAACACTATAACATTGTAGTGCCATTTCACAAATACACCTCTAGGTGACAGTATTTTATAAGGTATAACCCTCAGTCTCAGTTGGGATGCTTTAAAACATCAGTTTAATCTGCAAAGATTCATATGTAAAGGTTCAAAAAAGGTCAGTTACTTTCGGAGATGCTTGTGTAGTCACAAGCTTTGGCTTATTTGAATTAAAAATATGGGGTAGTAATATCAAGACTGTCTCTGGCACATTACATCTTTTCAAAATTTATGGCTACAAAGTTGTAAAACATGACATGCAATATACTCCGTTCTCACTCTTCGTCTGAACATGAGCTCACAGGGATTGATGGATCTGGATCTTTTCCAGTCCTTAAACACATTCTCGAATGAGTCCTTTTTGAAGCTGCTAAAACTAATAAACACTAAAGAAAGCATCTATCTGTGGCTGTTTAGAGTTAACTACTTTGTTCTGAGCTAATTTATTAGTGTTTCATGTACAAAAGGCAAATCAATGCCTACAAACAAGTGGTAATTAATCAAAGCGCGCAAAAATCCTTATGGCCCTCTACCGTTGCGTCTTTCTGCCTCTTAAGTTTTTATGTCACACCAACTTCCAAACACATTTTAAAAGCACCTGCCTCAGCAAAACAACTTCACCAGAAGGCCTCAGATGCATGTTCCTCTGAAGAATATGGAGTTCTTATTGATTCTGCTGGTGTTTTGGACTTTAAATACACTGTAGCCAAACTCAAGTGTGAGAACAAAACATACGGTAGCACTTCAAAAGACAAAACACTCCTGGCCATCATGATTCAAGCTAAAATTGTGCGACAGCCAGGAAGATGGGTGGAGGAAAGCGGCGCATCAAGCATCATTTCTCCATGGACATGTTGCTCTATTAAAGAAACAGAGCTCCGGAATTGTGTTATACAGCTTCTGTTAAAGGTTTAACTTGATGCTGCTGTCGACTGTGTCAAAGAAATTGGACAGTGATGCACTTGTGCATGTAGAAAACGTAGCAATGTCGCCTTTCGGCACTTAGCAGGCAAATTCTTCAGGTGAATCAATTGTTCACAGTGGTTCCACACAGAGGAAATGGGTCTTCTTAAGATTAAATTCAACTGTGAACTCTAATCAAAAATCTCATGTAGCTGGAAACCTAAATGAACTGAGCAAGCTGCAATGAAGTTAGTTGTGTTGAAATAACCCTACTGAATTTCTTCCAATTATTAGCTGGCAGCAGTGCATATTAGCAAGCTTAATGAATTTAACAACACCATATGTAACTAGAATTGGGATTCAAGAACAAAAAATCCTCCAGAGTGTGACCATTGTAATTACAGTATGAGTTTGATATTTCAGTGAATTAAAAATGAATAAGTTGGTTTCTTTTTAGTGAATTTATTGCAAAGTGAGACCTAAACGTGTTTACTGTTAAAGATACATATTATGTAGTTTGTAAGTAAATTTGTGAATGAGAAAGACGTTTTCACCTTAATAGTTAAACTGTCAATTACTGGACAGCATTTATATAACTCTTAGTAAAAAAGAATAATCACAGATGGACACTGAAGTCTTCATTTATCCCTTAAAAGTCATAAAAGGATTGTTAATTGAATCGTTAATGATGTGGAACTGTTTAATTCTTTACGATACCCATCCCGACCGTGTGTGGCGTGGGTGGAAACCTCAAGAAAGAAAAGATTAGTTAGTCACCCCACTGACATTTACATCGCAATTTCTTTCTGAAAAAAGCAACATTTAGCATCCATTTCACATACTTCTCATAAATGCCATAAACTTGCACAAGAATTAAGTACAAGCTCCACTTATTGTAAGTCCTCAAACCACATCACGACAGAAACTCTTTAAATCCAAGCAAAACAGAACATTAACAACTAATAACTCTTGAGCTTGCTCAAACACACTTCAAATAGCATTTAATTTTGATGTTTTTTCTCCCCATCCAGTCCCTTGCAAAGCATTCTGAGTACTGGAAATCCCCGCTTGGGTTAACTGCTGTTTACACCAACAAACTTATTCATGTAGTTTCAACAAATTAATTAGGTACAACTTCTGTTTTTCACATTTAACAGGATTACACAGCAAATGGAATTAATGTCGTATTAGCTCATTTTAATTAACTAACTTGAGCAAGCAGCAAGTAAACGTCACTCACAATGTGAGTTTGTCTTCGTGTGAGGTTTTATGGTGATTGGCAAAACAACCAGACTTTTAAACGCCTAACAAAGGTAAAATACCGGAGTAAATATTTGACTTTGGAAGCAAATGGAGTTTTTTGAGACTGCTTTAGCACTATTTGCAGTATTGTGTGAAGTCTCAATGCCCTGTGGGGGTTTGATTAAGGAGTTGAGTTCATGGGGTGATAAAACAGTGAAGGCAGCTGTGATGAGTCAGCCGGACACTTTTATGGAGGTTAGCTGCTGGCAGAGGCAATATTGACGAAGACAGGGGCTGGAAATATATTATGAGGCTGACCTATGAGATCTTACAGTGTCTTACAGTTTTGGACATAAAGGTAAAAGAACCAATGTGCAACTGTATGTGTGTGACTACTGTATGACTCATTACATGCCTCTCTGAAAGAAGCCAGTTGGCAACCACCTGCTAAATAGCTACACTACATTTATATTTCAACTTCCTGTTTAGAATACAACTAGAATACAATCTACTGCCAGGTGGAATTTTTTAATCATAGCAGTCCACTAATTGTAAACCACAATGTGTCCATTCATTTTGGTCCCACTATAGCCACACTTTTAGAATGTTCTTCACACTAAAAAAGGTTCTCTGTGAATCCAAAACTGGTTCTTCTATGGCATCGCTGTGAAAATCCTCTTTGGTAACCTTTATTTTAAAAAGTGTGCATTCTCTTGCATAGTTGGTGTTTAAAAAATATTCAGTAATATTAACAATTTGACTGCACTGACAAACGTGAACTGAATTGAGCTGAATAATGACATTATCTACCTTCTTCATATTTCATAATTGACCAAATTTGCAGCAGTGATACTGTAATTGGGCTGAATGGAGCTGAATCATGACAATGTCTTATTTATTTTTCATAACTGATTAATTTTGCTAGAATCAACATAAAATGAGTAATGAAATATCATCTTTTTTAGCAATGAGGTTGTTTTGTGCATTGTAACGGACTATTTTTTTTTTCTTAGTGGAAGCTTTAAGATAATGAAGAGGTGCAATTTGAATATAATTTCAGTTTAAATTATAATTTAACGGTCAGATATTATTTATTTATTTGGTGAGGAGTCAGGATAATGCGGATTATGAATAGAATAATGTACATTCAGCCAGTCATTATCATAAAGTAAACCCTATAAGACCCCAGTGCTCTCTGTCAGAGTTTATTTTACGATAATGTCCAGCTGACTCTACGTTATCTCTGACATATGAGTGAATATGTGAGAATGAGCTTTGTGAAGTTTTAAATAAGAAAATATGACAACTGAATGTCTTTGCAAAGCATTTTAGTGGATAAATGGAGCTATTGAATTGCTCATTAATCTTGCCCAAAAAAAAAAAACTAAGATGAAATAAAGTTATCAAACAGAAGCGAATAAAACGATAATACACTGCATACCCCCTAAGGAAGCATTCACTATTTAATTGTTGAACATAGACTTTGCAAAGTAAAGGCTGTTATTACGAAACCCAGAACAAAGTGGTTATTATGCAAATGTGTTCAGCAGCTTTTCCTCATTAGTAAAACTTTTACTTAGGGGAGTGGAATGGAAATATTTTATATATTCAAATAAACCATACAGATAGAATAACAAAAACGATTCCATCTTTAAAAAATTGTCCATGTGAAACAAAACATGCAGACGTCCGTCAAGGAAATCAATATTTCTTGAGACCTGAGATCAAATGAGAAAATCTCTTCAGAGCACAGATGAGTGGTGGAGGCTATCTGTCATGAATCAGGAGCGAGGCAGGCGAATCCATGTGCAAGGTATTTATTAGAAAAACTCACAAAACACAGTGTAGACAGTCAAACAAACAAAGGGAAACAGGAGAAATGCTTACAAGGATGGGGCGAGCCACATACAATGATCAGCGGCGAATGACTGGTGAACCGGAGTATTTATACACGGGACTAACGAGACAGAGGGGTGGAGAACATATCAGTTACCGTGGAGACACATGAGGTGGGTGGAGACAAGAGTACACAGGTGATAGCTCATACATGGAATGGAAAAACACAGATACAGTACATAGGGGACTGGAGTGCCATCCAATCTGGACTGGCACATCCAGCTGATCATAACACTATCGGTTTATAACTACAATCCAATCCAATGTGTAACTATGCAAATGCATAGACTGTTAAAGCACTTTCAAGAGGTAAATTATTTATTATTAATATGCATATACATTAAAACTTTGTTAGACTGACCAACACGTGTGAATGGGTGATTTCTAGCAGAGCATTTAATATTCTGTCTTAATTATAAATTACCAACAACATGGCACATGTCATGGTATGGTACATGGCACAAATGTACTGTGGATCTGTGACTGATATTTCCTTCTAAAATGGCATTTTAAGACATTGCGTCTGTATAAATATATCTTGAAAGGAACATTTTGTTTCTTCTTTGCACAAACATGTAACACAGTAATTAAGTGTATGGACACAATAGTCTTGTGTACCTACCTGAAAAAAATCTATTATATGTATCTTCCTGAATTTTGTTTTTTTGGAAGTAAAAGAAGATGTGTCCCTTTGAAAAGATCTTGAGTAATGAAAGGCAGTGATGACAGCATGTCATAATGGGATGGTGAAGAGCAATCAAGACCCAAGAATATCATGTCACCATTCCGGGAAGAGGAATAAACAGGATGTTTTACCACTTCAAGAAGATCAAACAATCTCCTTTAACCACTCCTGCGGCACCACTCGTGATTTCTGCTGTGTCTTCACACCAGTGTTTGAGAGCTGCCTCTCGATTTGTTACACGCTTACATACACGTGGAAATGACTACCATCGTGCATTAGAAGTCTTTGATTCTCAGAGAAAAACTATAATATGTAATAAAATATTTTGTAAAATGCTTGCTTTGTAAAAAAAAAAAAAAAAGGTAAGGAAAGGAATATTAAAAATGGTAATGGTGTACAAGGAAAATGCAGAACAGAAGGGCTACCTGGTTTTATTTCATAAACGTACCTTGGTGCACTTTTAAGCGAGACACGAAATACGTACCAATAAGTACATATCACTGCAGTTTAAAAGAAATGAACACTAGAGGCAGTACAACTCTGACACCTTTTATTTCTTTCACACAAATTTACAGTTTCAATTAATAAAGCATAATTTTCCCACAGTTACTTGAAGAATATCATGTTATGAACTCAAAACAATAATAGTATGCTGGGATATTTGAAAACTGATGCTTTTGAATGTTAGCATCACACATATCTAGCTTCATATCTATGTGTTTTCATAGACGGTAGGTTTGTTTGGTAGCTCACGGAGTACAGAGGTGTACTGGAGAGGCGAGGAGCTCCGGTTCACATCCCGTGTAACTACAGTTCAACAATACATTTCAAATCTGCATAGAAAGAAATTGAAATGACACGGCTGCATCAACAAATGCCTTTTTATGCCAGTTTTGCATTCGTTAACACTGTCGGGTAGGTTTAGAGTTGGATTTGGTTTAGGATTTGGTTTTGGGCGTATTTCCAATATGATAGATAGAACAGTCCCCAGATATTTAACGTAATAAAAGCAATTCATACCTATATGGGGTATGCTGATGAAAGGAACTGGTGCAACAGGAGAGGAAAGGGTTACAGATGAAAGAAAATTAACATGGTGAAAAGGGTGCAAGAGGAAAGGACAGAGAAAAGGACACAAACAGAACAGAAAATAAATTAGAGAAGGAGGAAGATGTGAGGATCCTAATCTTGTTAACATCACCGAACAGTCTTTAGTGACTACAAATTGAAGCTCGTAATTGGAGGCTGTTGAATCCAAGAACCACCGCATTCCAACAAAAAACACTTTGTGTCTGCAGGGGAACAGTGCCTGTAATTATTCTACTGTAAATCATTTGCATACGAAACATTAGATATATAAATAACCCAACACACAAGCCTTAATACCTCAGTCACCCGTTACATTTACTGTATTACTGTAGAGTATAAAGCTACATAGATCTACTTAAATTGAATGTATGTTGTAACCCTCACTTCCACTCACTGTGATAACACTACCCCAAAATAGAACTTGGAATCATTTGGCACTGAGTTTATATGTTATTCTTTTCACTCTGCAGGTTTGTCCTTGATAATTTTAGTCGGCAGCCACAAATTCTATGATTAATCAGCAAGCCAAGAGCATTTCCATGAACCTTCAGAAGCACATAATAACTTCAAGGTTATTATTAATATTATTATCATTATTTTCTTTTTAAGAAATGACCATGTCCTTGATGCGATCCAGCACTGATAGAAGTCTTTCTGGTGCAGGACTCAATTATTGTTTTCACACTGAGCCAATTTGAAATGAGATGAAAAGGATATAGTGGACAAAAGCATGCAATCAACTGGAAACGCCAAAACAACAGGAGGAAACAAGATATATAGACACCAACAATTTTTTTTGCCTTTAACAGACACCTTTTTTTTTTTTATCCAAAGCAAATTACAGAGACACCCCTGGAGGAACCTAAAATGTTTTCAAAGAGGTGCATAGAATAATTTCAAATTCAAAATATTCAGATTAATGATTTATGAAATACATGAGTCAAAGACGTCAAGATGTCTGCAAAATTTTATGTCCATAGAAAGCACATACAATTTAGTGTCTCAAAATATAAAAGGTTTCAAATAAGTTTTTGGAGAAAAAAATGACAACATTTGGTTGAAATAATGTTACATTGTCATTCAGTGTGATTATTCTGACTTGCATGCATTAAAATATAT
The DNA here is from genome assembly GCA_032357425.1 of Enteromius argenteus. Classification (NCBI taxonomy): domain Eukaryota; kingdom Metazoa; phylum Chordata; class Actinopteri; order Cypriniformes; family Cyprinidae; genus Enteromius; species Enteromius argenteus. The sequence continues at coordinate 2,031 of JAUCMR010011870.1, read as the reverse complement.
AAAAGAATAAGGAAGCATATACAATTTTATTGTGTTTTAAATGAGTAAAACAGTCTTACTGACGCATGGGTAAAACCTTTTTTTTTTTTTTTTTTTTTTAAATGTCAAATTACAACTATAGTATTTAGGGTAAAAGTAATTCATCTTTTAATGTGTCATAAATTGATTTTTGTTGTAAATATGCCTGACAAGATTGTTACACTGAATGACATTTTGGGGGGTAAATTTAGTAAATCAGTGAAAAATTTGTGATATTTCTTTTTGGCTCAGAAAAAAAACTAATTGCAATTTTAAACCAAATTTAAACAGAAAACTTTATTTATTTTTAATTTTGCAAAAACAACAATTTCAAGCAATATTATTTTCATGGTTAAACACTTTTTTCATTTTTGACCTACATGCATGGAAAACATTATAAACTACCACTGCTGCTGCTATTGCAAATATTAATAGTTTAATATTTTTATATATGCATTTCCCCCCAGGAACTCATATATAATTAATGCATTAGTGATGCAAACCACACAAATGCCGCTCATTCAAACATGTAACAATTATAATATACAAAATGAATGCATGTTCTCATTGTTTAGCTTTTTAAAAATCCAGCACAGTTTAATCATTAAGCATAAGAACATTTAATGTCAATTTTTGGCTTTATAATTGTTTATGATTGTATTCACTTTCACCATCATGAGATTATAATCATACATGTATTTTATAAATGAAGCCCCAAATATTTGCATCATCAATTGTATACAAGCAAACACATGAAGAACAAAAAAGTGGCATAGTTTCCCAACACTGAAAACACTATTGTCTGTATGAACATGAACAGCTTCATCAAATCCTCATCAGCAGGAACAATTTCACAGCAGTAATTAAAGTGCTAATCATTAGTGCTTGTAATCGTTCAATCATTAATCACCAGGAACATTACATACCATAATCATGATGGCGTGTTACAAATCTCGATAGCGGTAGTTTTGTCTGCGTACTGAGTTTAAATAGACTTACCTTGAGGGAGGCCTTTCTTCGTTTGTTCTCTGGCCTATCTGGGGAATTCAAAGTGCATAATGGGGACACAAAAAGCACAACTTAAATGCTAAAGTGAAAAAACATTATGTAACAAAAGGCAGAGAATATCAGCTACTTGAAAGTTCATCTTTTAAGCAGTTTTACTTTCCAAAAATGTTTCTTAATTTATTTTACTTTAATAATGGATGTTGTATGTGGCATTTTGCCTTTCGTTTTCGTATTATTTGGCATCCACTTAATACGCAGCTTGAAACAATCAAAAGTTGTTTTTCAGATATTTCGGATCTCCCCTCACATGTCATTTCAAAAGCAGGTAGGCCATCATCCATCACGCAGATTTCTGCTCAGAGCAAAGCGGCTGGGGCAAGGGTTAACAGGGGCTTCCTGATTGCTGCTGTTATTCTAGAGGAGTTCACTGCCTTCCAATCATCCACTACAGGGTCACAAACAAGGAGGGAAAATGCAGTCCAATCCTTATAAGCTGAAAAAGTATGTGTGCTTTGGACCGGTACCAGCATGCAATTATTCCACAACACAGTCCACCCATCACTGGTCTTGGCGACCGAAGAGATGAAAAGACCAGATTTAAGACTGAATTGATGGCATGTGTGGATGGCTCCGCTGAGGTGAATGGAGGAGCTGTATGAAGAGCAGACGATGAGCTGAGACGATAATCTTTGGGAGGCCAATTTAGAAATAATGAAATAGCTGAATTAGATTAGCACAGGTCCAACGATGCAGTGAGGAGAACGGACAAACCAATCATAGAGCCCAATAAACTCACACCTGGAGAGAAGACAACATAAAAAAGGAGAAGGTTTTAAGAAATAATCTTTATTAATAGTTTAATTATTTATATTATTGTTATTATTTATATATATATATATATATATATATATATATATATACATACATATGTCACGGTTCAGTGTAGATTCAGGCAGGTGAAGACAGGACAGATAAATTCTCTATGCAGTTTAATCAAGTTAACTC
>JAUCMR010011670.1:0-15298 GCA_032357425.1 Enteromius argenteus | reverse complement strand
CACATAAAAACGAAACTAAACCAGAAATCCAAAACACAGAGCAAAAACAGAACTGAACTGACATAGGAGTGTTACACTTATACCCTTGTTATTTGTATTGTTTGTTGTGATATACTATGTTAAGCGACCTTGAGTACTGGAAAGGCACTATATAAATAAAACTTCTTCTTCTTTTACAACAATATTAACTTAAGTTGAGTACATTGTTTAGATACACAGTGTAGTACAAACATACTAACTATACTAAATATCAATTTCATAATGTCACTTTAGTCTCTTTTGTTTCTTTATTCATTTTGAGGCTGTGAAAACACTACTTCATGGAGTGCAAATCACCATTATAAATATGTGGATTTGGTCTCATATTCACTCTGATCTTCATCTATACAGCCCTCCTCTAGGATTTTGATTAGAGTTGACAGTGTGCTATTTGGGTCCAGCAGAGTCACTAGAGGGACATTCACACCTCTATCATTGAAAATAAGGCTTTGCAGGGTCATGGCTAACATTGAGTCAATGCCTAAGTCAAAAAGATGCACATAGTCATCCAGCTCATCCAACTCAACACCAGTAGTTTCACTAATCATGAACCTCAGATAATCACGTGGTGAGGATGATGTCATGGATTGCTCAGGTCTAGACATGTTCACTCCAGCTTTACTAATGGCTTCTTGTGCTATATTGAACAACCGTACATGCAGTGATTTGTTTTGACTGAGAATGTTATTCCAGTTGTTTTTAAAATTAAATTTGCATACAACCTGTTGGGGTTTGTTGATCAAGAGGCACTGCTCAAGACTTTCATGGATTTCTGGGATCTCCAAAAGCATGATTCCTTTTGCTTCCAAAAATCTTTGGAAATGACCTTTGTTCAACAGAAGTCCAAGATTCAATGCCCCCCAATTAATGGACTGTCCAGAAAGCCTGATGTTTCTGCGGTACTGACAGAAAGTGTCCATGAACGTATTAGCTGCAGCATAATTTGTTTGTGAGGCGTTGCCAATGAAAGCAGAGATGGAAGAATAGCACACAAAGTAATCCAGATTGCATTGTATGGTAGCACAGTGAAGGTTAATCACTCCATTCACTTTTGGCCTCATGACTTTCTCATAAAGAGATTTGTCGAGACGTTCAATCAGCCCATCGTGCAGGACAACTGCACTGTGGAACACCCCTTTGATGGGACTGGATGGAAAAAGTTTTCCAATGTTTACAATTGTCTGGTCCACTTGATCAGATACAGACACATCACATGGCAGAGACTTAATAACAGAACAATAATGGGTACTGAGCTTAGTTATCTCTTGTTGCAACTGAGGATTTGGATTACTCCTAGACAGAATGACAATGTTCCCTCCTCCTTTCTTAGCGATGAACTTTACAGTTTCAAAGCCCAACCCCGTTAGACCACCTGTGACAATATAGACAGAGTTTTTGTGAAATAGGTTGCGTTTTGGCAATACTGGAATATTAGACAGCTGGTCTTTGGCATCACTGTTCAGGACAATCATGGGTAGAATCTGGCATGTGAAGTATGATGCAGATTCTTTTACAGACATAAGATCAATGTCTTGAGGTTTTACTCTTTGAACAGCTGTCATGTCCAAAGACAAGCACTTTCTGTCCAAATGCATAGATTTCATCCAACGGTAGATTCGTGGCATTTGTATTTGCAGAGACCCTTTCTGCAATATTTGGGACAAGAAAAGGACATGAAAGTGGACCTCCTTATTTACATCTTTGAATGTTGTGGTATTGAATGAAAATTCTGCCTGGTTATCATAGACAAGAACAATGTCTTTGATACTTCTAACACTGCTAGCTATTTCAGCTGTTTTTACATTGTAAGGAGGAAGAAGAACAGCTGCCACAGCCTCACTAAAATCACAAGACAGCTGATCTGCCTGCGTGCTCACTCTGACATCCCAACCTGTTCTGCTTGCAATAGCAATTAAGACATTCATCAATGCTGAGTCAGGAACAGTGGAGAAAATACCCAACTTCCTTTGCTGCTTTGCCTTGGGTAAAGCCTCGTGCAAGATCTCCCGAGCCAAGACCATATAAGAGACACAAGGGGTTTCATTCAGCAATGAAAGCCTTTTTGCTTTGCAGCAAACAGCTGCTGGGAGAACTACTTTAGAAGTGGCAACCACAGGGTAACAAGACACAACATTATCACCAACTTTAAATTTACTCACATCTTTACCCACAGCTGTGACAGTGCCACTAAAGTCTAGGGCTAAGAGCTTATGGTTTTCAGTTGTGTGCTTGTTCCAATACAATGTCTGTCCATAGCTGAGGTCAGTCATACTGACTGGAAAGTAATCTGATGTATGAACACAGATTTTAGTAAGTTGTATCTCAATGTTTTTTCCTTGAATTAGTTCAATGGAATTATCCATTTCAGAGGCTGATAGATTTGTCATTATATATGGGTCAGATGTTTGTAAGATGAAGACTTCATTGCGCAACATATGGACATTCCTTGCAGAGATCGCCATTGTTGGAAATGGTGTGTGTGTGATTTCAGGTTTGAAAATTTTACCCTCCTTCACTACTATCTCTGGATATTTGTGACAGGGGCATGATCTAAGGACCTGAAATAAAGCCTTGATGTCTTCAAATGTGACAGAGCCCACATCAATAATCTGAAAAGAGAGTTCTGGCAGTTCAGCTGCACACGCTCTTGTCATGCCTGACAGCACAAACCCAGGGTTGATGTAGTCAACTGTGCTTTCACAGGATCTATAGGTTATTACTCTGATATTTCCTCGATAATTAATTGTTTTGAGATATCCAACAATCTTTCGGAAAATCTCACAACACCCTGCCACGTTGTCTAAGACCTTCTCTGATTTGAGAGAAGTTAGGTCTGCATCACTCCACAGGAACAAAATGTCCTGGAAGTATTTATTTAGACTTGAAACTTTCAGGTTAGACAGAAGGGGGTCAACTCCAGACTCTAACAGTATGTTACTGTTTGAAGAAGACACATATTTAGATGCTGGGTCCAAGTGCTGTTGCAGAGCTTTTGAAATTCCTACCTTATCAGAAAAGACCAATGCTTTAATTGATGTTTTAGATGGGGCGCCTTCAGAGATAACACTGAACTCATTGTGAAAGAAGTACTCCTTGACTACTTGGGAATGGCTTCCTAGCATTTTGATCTTAACATGCCTGAGCTCAACCAAGACCCTACCTTGTTTGTTAGACAAGCAGCCACAAACATCAAAATCATCTTCTCCCACATGCACCGCTCTTAGATATATAACCATCTCCTCTTGCAATGGTTCAAATACAGTCAGGCTCCCTATTTGTGCAGGAAATTGGGGTCTTGTTGATAGCTCATGCACCATAGTTCCAGGAATAAGTTGCATAACATAATCCAAGACTACTGGGTGAAGGTAATAGTCATGTAACTGATGCAGTAATTCTTTTGGGATCCTCACAACAGATATAGCCTCTCTAAATTCTTCCCCACAGTAAACATCTGCCTTATTTCTGAAGACTGACCCATAGTCAAATCCTGTTTTACTTAGATGCTTGTAGATTTTTTCAGTAGTCATGAGGAATGCGCATCTTTTGAAAATACAGTCTAATGAAATGAACTCTTTCTCAGGCATTCTACCTCGTTTTACTTCTACTGTGCCAGATGCATAGACTGCAGAAGCAGACTGTATTTTGAAATTACATGAGTTATCTGCCAAGTTGTTTGATGGATCCAGCAGTACTTTTATCTCGGGGGCATTCTTGGTGAAAATGAATGGACTCTGGAATGTTATGCTGAGCTGCAGAGAACTGAGTGGGACCTTAGGTTTTGCATATGCTATGGTAGCTGCTAAGCCGAGCTCTGCATAAAATGCCCCAGGAATAATGGCAACTCCATTGTGCCTGTGGTCCTGCAGGAAGGCCACTGAATCAGAGGATAAATCACAGCTGAACACTGAACTGTCTGTACCCATTTGTGTAACTACTGGATGGTTGCAAGTGGAACCGATCAACTGCAAACGTGAAGCAAAGACATCTCTCTTAACGTCATCAAACTGGTATTGTGGGTAGGGAATTGGATGGGTCTCACAGCCTTTGTAGAACACATTCCAGTCCACTTTGACCCCAAGCTCAAAGAGATTAGAAACAATAGCAAGCATTGTCTCATGATCTTTATCTGGCTGCAGTGAGGGAATAACAGCGAAGTCATTTCCCAGAGTCTCAATAATGTACCGCTGCAGAGATCTTCGTGGGCCAATTTCAACAAATATCACATTCCTTTTGTTTTTAGCTGCAGACTTCACAGCTTGTTCAAACTGAACAGGCTCCCTAATATTTCTTGCCCAATAGTCACCAGTAATGAAATCTGAGGAACAAAGACTTCCACCAGTAACCGTGGAGAACAATTCTGTCTCCAAATCACATGCCTGCAAAAGGCCTATACTCTCTTTCACTTTGGATACAATGGGATCCATCTTGTGACTATGGTATGCTGCAGGTACATCCAACATGCGAAGGAACAGATGCTTTCCACTGGCTGACTTACTCAAATTCTGATGCAACCTATCAATATCTTCTGCATCTCCAGAGAGTGTGCAAGACTGTGGGCTGTTGTAAGCAGCTAGACAAACCTTTCCTGAATAGGATGGAAGCATTTTCAAGATTTCAGAAACAGCCATATTACTGACAACCAGCATCTTGCCTCCTGTCACAGTGCTTTGCAAAGAACTGCGAAAGTGGATGACTTTCACTGCATCTTCAAGCGACAACAAACCAGAACAATGAGCTGCAGCGACTTCTCCAATAGAATGCCCGAAAACAGCATCAGGACTGATGCCCCAGTGTTTCAGAAGGTTAACAACTGCAACCTGAATTGCAAACAGAAGAGGCTGGACAATCTGTGGATCAGACAATTCTTTATTTATGTCAGATTTGGTTTCCAACAATTCTATCAGATTCAAACTTCGATGACTTTGCAAAAGAGTTTCAATCCTAATGATTTCCTCTCTGAAAACTGGCTCTTGTTTTAGGAGCTGTTTGCACATACCTTGATATGTAACACCATTGCCACAAAAAACGAAAACTAGCTTGCAGTCTGTCTTGGATGGTGTAAGCTTTTTTTCTACAGCAGTGGTTAGTTTCTCTTGCAGATCTGTCAGTGATGATGTTTGAAACACTCTCCTGTATTTGTGCTTCAAGTGACTTCTTCTACATGCAGATGTGTACAGTAAAGATTGTAGATCTCTTATTTTCCCTGCAGTTACCTGCTTCGCAGTGTCTTCAATTATATTATTCATGGATTTTTCTGAGGCTGCAGAAACGACAAAATACTGCTGTGATTTTCTCAGCTGAGATTTGGGGATTTTTGACTGGACATATTGCCTGACAACTGCGTGTGCATTAGTTCCACCGAACCCAAAGTTATTGATTCCCGCAGACCTCCCTGCTTTGCAAGCACTGATCCATTTTTCGCATGTGGTGGGGATTTTTATATTGAGAAATTCAGCATCTATGCTGGAGTTTTCCACAGAGTAGAACAATGATGGCACAATGGTTTCATGCTTCATCATCAAAAGAACCTTAATAAGCCCTGCAACACCTGCAGCAGATTCTGTGTGTCCAATATTGCTCTTAACAGAACCAATGATGAGTGGTCCTGATGTATGAGGTCTTGCTTTAGCAATAATTTTTGAAATACTACCTGCCTCTATTGGATCTCCAACTGGAGTCCCAGTCCCATGAGCCTCAATGTACTGGACACTAGTCAGGTCAGTCTCTGTTGAGTAGATTTTTCGAAGCAGCTCTTCCTGCTGTACCATCGATGGTTTGGTGATTGGACTAATGGTGTGGCCATCTTGATTTACTGCAGTTTTGCTGATGATGCCCCAAATGTGATCATGGTCTTTGAGAGCCTGTCAAAATACATACAACATATTGTTGTTTCTTATAGTAGTTTATTGGAAGGAAACTTTATATTGATATCTTTACATGCATGTTTACTTTTTTCAGAGGCTTTAAGAGAACGACTCCACAGCCTTCACCTCTGCCATATCCATTGGCTTTGCTGCTGAAAGGTTTACTGGTGCCATCGGAGGAGATCATTTTTGCCTTTGAAAGAGCCACAAAAATGGTTGGCTCCAATATGCAGCTCACACCACCACACATGGCCATTTCACAATCTCCTGTTGAGTGGAACACAGACAACCACACATTTTGAAAGGTAGAATAATGCAGAAATTTAGGGCTGTTGTTTTTTTTTTTTGTTTAATGATCTGTTGTAGCACACAAATCACATGTCAAATGGTATATGTAATCAATATTCTATATATTATACAGAATAATATCATCAGTCTTAGACTTTTAGCTATAAAACATTAAAAACTGATATATTGTAATGAGTTTTTTTCTTTTTTTTTATTAACAATGACTCTTACAATAGATTGGGGTGTCCTGCAGAGTTTAGCTCCAACCTCATATAGACCCATCTGAACCAGTTTCTTACTAGATATACTAGAAACTTCCCAGTGTGACGAATGAGACAGAGGCGTGCGGATCCATTTGCAGCTTGTTTATTACAGAGGTCGTACAGGCACGGTCAGACACCGGCAAACAGAGCAATAGAGACAAGGCAGAATCGAGGTTGAGGTACACAGGCAGAAATCTGGGCAGGCAGCAAAATCAGCAAGGTGAGTAAACAAAACAAGGTTGGTAACTAGGCAGATAAACACAGGAAAATGCTCAGAAATGATAGCCGTGGCAAATCAAGACTTTGAAGAGTTGGCGTTTGAGTCTGGCTTCTATGTTCGTAATCAGTGTGTGGGTGTGGTAATGAGGTGCAGGTGTGGATGCAGTCAGTCCCAGGAATGCGGCATGATGGTTAATGCAGTCCGTGAGCCGGACACAGCTCTGGCTGGAGTGCCCTCTGGTGGAAACAATGAGGGACTCCAGCTGGACATTGTGACATAGCCCCTCCCCATGTAGCGGCTTCCAGAAGGGAGTAGAAGCAGAGGCAGAACTGGGGAATGTACAGGGGACCAGGTCCGTGAAGCGGGGTCCTGAGAAGTGTACCAGAGAGTCTGAGTCCGGAATCCGTGGTAAACAGTGTCCTGGTGACACCAACAGGGTCAATGTCCACGGTGAGGCTAGTAATCCAGAGAACTGTAGCAGGACAGGTGATCCAGAAAGACTCAGTAGAGCCAACAGTTCAGAGAGCCATGACATAATATACAATCCCCTGAGCCATGGTAGAGATAGCTGAGCTGGCAGCAACAGGGGCATAGGTACTCCTGAGAGCGGATGCCCTCCAGGGCTTCGCAGATGGCGGAGACACCCACCAGGGCGCAGCAGGAAGCCAGCATGGATCAGGCGGTACTTGAACAGAGAGCACAGAGAGGTTAACAACGGCCTCTGCGGCTGGGACACTACATACTGCAAATTCATAGGAGGGCCAAGGCGGAGCAGGCAGCACAGAGGCCCTCCAGGGTGGAGCAGGCAGCACAGAGGCCGACCAGGGAGGAGCAGACAGCACAGAGACCCACCAGGGCGGAGCAGAGGGCCAGGGCTGAGCTGCAGGACACCAGGGTAGAACAGGCGTGACTGAAACAGAGAGCAGAGGGGTTAATGACCGGGCAGGACGAAGATTCCAGGGTGGCTTCTGTAGCCGTGACTGGGCAGGGCAGGGCGTTATCAGCCTCCATGGCTGTGACTAGGCATTGTGAAGACTCTGAAACGGCCTCCTTAGCCGTGGCAGAGCAGGACAAGAGGTCAATGGCAGCCCTTATGGCCGAAAAAGGGCTATTGCCATGACTGGTAGCACTGTGGAAAGGGGTGCAGCTTTGGTGCCCTCACTGCCATCATTGGGGGCTTGGTTAAACAGGAAACCAGCCTCGTATGCATGGGGAAGGTCATAATGTCCTTAAAACCAACTTCCAAGATGCTCGGGAACACAGTTTCTGGTGTGTTGGCCATCTTGTATTTTGGCTCGGGAAAGTAACCACCTTGTACAGTGGCTCGGCATTGCCGGCCATCTTGTGCAGTGGCTCTGGGGAGGCAGCCATCTTGTGCAGTGGCTCAGGATCAGCGGCTATATTGTGCAGTGGCTCAGGATCAGCGGCCATCTTGTGCAGTGATTCAGGAACGGCGGCCATTTTGTGCAGCGGCTCAGGGGCGGCAGCCATTTTGTGCAGTGGCTGTGGCTCTGGATAGACAGCAATCTTGTGCAGTGGCTGTGGCTCAGGGTTGTCGGCCACCTTGGGCAGTGGCTGTGGGTGTTCTGATGACATGTGGCTTGGCTCTGGCTGATCGGATGAAACATGACGTGCAATGCGGACTTGACCTGGCGGATGGAAATCCGATGGTGCAGGACTTAACTGGTGCAGTTCGGTAGTGATCTGAATTGTATTGTAAGAAGGTAGGAAGTTGGTACTTAACTTGAAAAGGTCTGTGGTGACTTGGGGTGACCCTGAATGGTGATCAGACATTTTGGTGCTGAGCAGATATGAGTTTAGTGGAACCTCCATGACATGAGAGTCTGGAAGAACAGCGGTGAAGTGAAGAGACGATGGACTTGGCTCTGGAGGATCGGGAGTAGTTGAACAAGACTCAGGATGAAGGTCCCGCTGCCATACTGTGATCGTGCCCCAGAGTATCAGCCGCTTCAGGAACACACGGTATACAAAGAACCTGCTAGAATTAGTGCATACTCAAAGTCCTGGAGACTACAGGGAAAACCCCCTTCAGGTAACCATGATTTAAGAGGCTCATTCAGTCCAAAATGAAACAGTCTTTAAGAAATTTTCATTGAACGGTACATGATTCATAAGCACACAGAATTGTGACACGTACACAATAGACAGCTGATCTTGTCTCAAGTTGTATCCATACCTGGCCACAGTCTCTTGGAGAAACTGCTGGATCCTGTATTGGCGAAGTCTTCTGTGACAAACGAGACAGAGGCGTGCGGATCCATTTGCAGCTTGTTTATTACAGAGGTCGTACAGATAGGGTCAGACACCGGTAAACAGAGCAATAGAGATAAGGCAGAATCGAGGTCGAGGTACACAGGCAGAAGTCGGGGCAGGCAGCAAACAATCAACGAGGTGAGTAAACAAAACAAGGTCGGTAATTAGGCAGATAAACACAGGAAACCGCTCAGAAATGATAGCCATGGCAAATCAAGACTTCACAGAGAGTTGGCGTTTGAGTCTGGCTTTTATGTGTGTGCGTAATCAGTATGTGGGTGTGGTAATAAGGTGCAGGAGTGGATGTGATCAGTCCCAGGAATGCGGCATGACGGTTAATGCAGTCCGTGAGCCGGACACAGGTCTGGCTGGAGTGTTCTCTGGTGGAAACAATGAGGGACTCCAGTTGGATATCGTGACACTCAGCAGGTGTGTTGAGGCATGTTGGAGCTGAGCTCTGCAGGACACCAACCCTCCAGGACCCCTGTAAAATACTGAGAAGTGTGGACTGATGAAGGCAGTCTTCCCCTTTTTCCCCTTGCGAATTCGGATTAAATTATAAGCACTTCTCAGGTCAAGTTTACTGAAAATCTGGGAGTGACGAAGTTCTTTGAGGGCGGCAGGTATGAGTGGTAGTGGGTTAGGGTAAATTTTACCGTTTGACTGTTGAGGGTGCAATAGTCTATACAGGTCGAAGTCCTCCATCCTTCTTGGAGACAAAGAAAAAGCTGGATGTTGCTGGTGAAGTGGATGGACGGATAAACCCCTGTTTTAAGGCTTTCTGAACATACTCCTCCATGGCCTCTCTTTCTGGGATCAATAACGGATAGACACAGCCCTTTGGCAGTTTGGTCCCCGGCAGCAAGTCTATGGCACAGTCCCAGTGACGGTGAGGAGGAAGGTGAGTGGCAGCTGTCTTGCTGAATACATCCATATATGAATGATACTCAGAGGGTATGGAGACGGTGACTAAGACTCTAGACTCTCGACGGATGCATAGTAACAGGGCAAGCGAGGCGTAGTGGATGGCTGGCTGGTGAGAATGCAGTTAGCGAAACAGCAATCGCTCCACTTAAGAATCTCGCCTGTACTCCACTTTATCTGGGGGTTGTGTTGACCCAACCAGGGTCTTCCTAAGAGAAGTTCAGCAGTGGCATCCTCTAAAACCAGTAGGGTGATGAGTTCAGTGTGGAGACAGCCGATTTGTAGAGGGAGTTCTGGTGTACAGTTTTTAACCAGTCGACTATCCAGGGGTTTTCCTTGTATGGTAGTGATGCGATATTTGACTGGGTTGAGTAGCCGGGGAATTTGTAGTGCCTCCAAACAGCGGGACGAAATTAAGTTTCCTGTGGCTCCAGAATCCATCAGTGCTTTGACAGAGGAAAGGTGGGTGTTATACAGTATCTTGGCATTGATTAAATGACATGATGGAAATTGGGCGATCTACATTATAGATGCTCACCTTATCTCGTGGAGGTCAAACTGGGCATTTGCCATATGAGAGCACACGGTGGGATTCAAGCCCTGTTGAAATATGGTGAGGAGAGCTGTGTCGTTCCAGCCACTAGGCAATGCAAGGGCTGCGCCTCAAAGTACAAGGAGCATTGTAACAGGAAGCCAGTACATGACATCGTCTCACTGGTACACTGGGTAGGTCGAGCAACTGGGCATGCAGTGGGCAGGCATGAGCAAACTTCATTCACCGCCTGTGCTAACACCTGAAAGGGTTCCTCCAAGGTAGAGCTCTCGGATTCCATGCTAGAAGCGGGTAAATCATCCAAATCTCTCCTGTTTTTGATGGGCTGAGCTTCTATCACGCCAGGCCAAGGAGACAGACAACAAGGCTTTGAAATAACAGGTGAGTTTATTTACATGAGTGGGTATTCAAATAGGTGCTAGAGCAGGTAAGTATTGCTGGTAAACAAACAAAGCTTCAGGTTCACAATCACAGCGTCACGCTCTTTGAAGCGCTCACAGGCACAAGGGCAGGTAAGTAAATCAGATAATTTGAAGGTATACTTAAGCACTCAGTCCTTGTAGGTAACAGGTTGGAGCTGTTAGGGTTAGGGTTAGGGTTTGTAATGAGGCTTGGGCAGATCAGGCGGGAGACCATCGTATGGAGGTAACCTTGAGCTCAGCCAAAGAGTGAGTGCTGTGAGTGTGCTTATAAAGGCGGTGGATGATTGAGTGCAGGTGGTGGTGATTAAAAGTCAGGTGACTGAGAGCGAGTGTAGTGCTTGGTTTCAGTTCCAGAGGGGCGTGACTGCGTGACAACCGGGCTTGTTTGTTTGTATTTGTAAAGTTAAACTTTGGCAAATGAAAAAAGGCCTTTCACAGAGTGAAATGAATGAACCTAAGGCTGAAGGAAATGTAAACTTTCATCCATACAGAAGAGGCACAGCTCAAACAAACCTTTCAGCTGTTCTGCTGCTCTGGATTGCATGAAGAATAGGATGCATGAGAAGAAAGTTTAGCACTCTTCAGCAATTAAAAAGGGAAGCAAGAAAAGAAATGCTATTGTGTATCGAAAGTCACTTTTGCTTATTAGTATGGTTGATTTGTAAGTTCAGCAGCAAAGGCATTGGTTAACCAAATTTTCTTAAATACATAAACATTATTTGTGCTGTTAAACATTATTTGATTATTGTAGGTTTGTGGTTTTGTATTCCACAGTTTGAATTCATTATGGGGACTACTGAATCTGTTTTTGTCCAAGTGAGATAAGTGAATGCATGTTCATATTTAGTCTAGAGTTGCAGTAAGCAATCTGTTTGCACACTCTCACTCCAGGGACCTCATTTATGAAGCATGTGTACACACAGATTGTCTCTGACATAGAAAAGTTCATAGCGTCATGTCAGGGTCTGAGCAGATGTGGGCACTTTTTTTTATTTTCGGAGTATTGCAGGTTTTTAAAAAATGTAAGCTGTTCTTGCAGCTTGCTGTTCTAAATTATGATGATTGGTGATATTTTGTATGTTAATAACATTAATTATGAGTTGTTTACAAGACAGAGAGATGAAACCATTCATTTGCGCATTGATTGATAAATGAGGCCCCAGACAGCAGAATTGTCAGTCAATAAATGGGGAAAATCTGGTGTTCTTTAACCCGCGTGTGGTATTTGTATTATTGTTATTCTGCCAGTGTTCATGGGTCTTGGGTCATATGTTAAAATTCTCAAGAGATGCTTTATCCCAATTACAAGCCATATAAACAGCATATATGGTTAATATTTGCCCTTTACCTTTGTAAGATAACATTTATGAATTGCTAAAACTTTGTGTGGGAATGGTAGGGGCAGAATCACAAATCTCATTTACACTCACACACTCTTTCTCCCACATGAACACACTAATAACACACCCAGAATATGGGAGGACAAAGTGAAGCTACAGAACCTAAAATGTCCACTCTTTTAGTAGCCTGGGTCCAGTGGACCTGAACACCCTGTATGTAATATGAGTGTGTGTACAGTGAGTGGTCATTGAAACTTTCTTCTGATATAGGCCAATGAGTATAAGTTTGAAAACATTATTAAGGTCCCATAGACCTGAACACCATTCAAGGGTAAAAAAAAGTAACTCAGATATATTTATTGTAAATTAAAAAGTAATGCATTAGTTAGATGAAATGTAGTCTGAATACACAACTTGTGCTATTTGTAATGTGTTACCCCCAACATTGGGTTTACATACATATTTTAGAAGACTACCTTGTTTAATGGCTTGACAAGCGAAGTGAAGGGCCACAAGAGATGAGGAGCAGGCACAGTCAATGGTCAGCGAGGGGCCAGTGAAGTTGAATATGTATGAGATGCGGTTGGCAGCTATGCTCATAGCTACACCAGTACCGTAAGAGTGGTCAATGTCTTTCGGATTAGTCCTCACACTTGCCAGTTCAAAGTCTTTGTTCATTAGGCCTGAATTAAAGAAAAAAAAAAGACATTCATCAATATTAATAAATAAATTGTTATTTAAAGCTGCAGTCTTTCTTGGTTAAAAATAATCCAAAATCAATATTTGAGAAAGAACATAACCAGGCAGTGTTCAAAACTATTGCCTTACTTTAGTTTATAACAATGTTTTCTAATTTGATTAGTATGGGGTAGGTTTTCATGGTAAATGTGAGCATGGCATTGCATCATTACATCACGTCTGTAAACATAAAGATTGAGTCCCCCCACCAGCAGCTGGAATAATTTCAAAATCAAACAATTATTTTGATGGCAGACTGAAATACATACAAAGGATTGAATGAAATTCAAGTAAATGCTTCTAATTACAGATAGCGTGGGATTACACAAGATGTGTAATTTTAAAGAAAACCAGTTTGAAGGAAGAATAATTTGCTTTTTGGGTTGAATGAATTTCTTAATATGAAATGTGAATCATGTGACAATTAGAGATTAGACTGTACATAAATTTAAATCTACAAGCTAATACACACTATACTCAGTCATGCAGTGCTGATGCTGTTAACATGAATAATTTAAATAATAAAAGTATAATAATAATAATTTGCAGGGTTTGATGTGATATGAGCTAAAAGATTGATAGATTTAATCAATTTATTGTAATGTTTTTTTCTTATTAGGGTCATATATTTCAAGACATAAGTTCATATCTGTGATTAATAAGTACAGGATACACTCCGGTGCAGTGACTGACAGATGTACATTCACCTCAAAACATTGGAATCCCACGAAAATGCTGTCATTAATCACTAACCCCTATGTCGTTCCGAACCCGTAAAAATGTTGTTTGTCCTCAGAACACAATTTGTGATATTTAGGATGAAAACCAGGAGACTTATGACTGTCTCATTGGCTGCCAAACAATTATCACTGTCAAGGAGCAGAAAAGTATGAAAGATATTGTCTGAAAGCTCCATCTGCCATCAGTGCTTCAACCGTAATATTATGAAGTTACGAAAAATACTTTTTGTACAGAAAGAAAACAAAAATAACAAGTTTATTTAACAGTTCAGCATGTGAAATCTCTGTAACATAATTTTGTAGATCATCCGGTGCACGCTGTTCACGTATGCAGTTCTGTGTAAGACGCAATGGAACTGCGTATGTAATATGCTTACACTGGGTGATCTACAAAATGCCGCTACGGAGACTTCACGTGCCAAATCGTTGAATAAACATGTTATTTTTGTTTTCTTTTCATACAAAAAGTATTCTTGTAGCTTCATAATATTACGGTTGAACCATTTATGGCAGATGGAGCTTTCAGATGATGTCTTTCATACTTCTCTGTGTTACGTATGCCAGCTGGAGTGCCCTCGAGCTCCATCCTCTTCTCTTATTATCTCATCCTCTCGTTTTCATGTGTATTTAAAGAGTTTGTGTTCTAGTCTCCATCGAGCATTGAGTTTATCTTGAGTAAAGCGTTTCCCTTGTTTCTGGTTAGTGTGTTGGTTTCCTAGTCTCTTTCCGTGTATCAATCTTTGCTTTGTTTTGGATTTTCGCTCTGTCTTGCTCTGTTCTGGATTCTGTTCGCCAATCAACCGATGCTGCTTCTTTACTGGACTACTCTTGTGTGCCTCTGACAGTCCCTGCTCGCTGTGTTACTGACCCTGTCTGTCTGACCACATCTTTAAATAAAGCTTGCATATGGATCCGCACATCTCCGTCACATCCGTTACAGAATGCTCGGCCCAACAAGGATCCAGCAGCTTTCTGAGTGGACATTGGCCAGGTGTGGACATAGCTAAGATGTTGTTGGCACTTGAGCAGGACTTTCGACCACTCGAGGATTATATTAAAAATTATCAGAGCCTTGCCTATTTTTCTGATCTGCCGGACTACATCCTCATTGACTTCTTTTGCGAGGGCATGCATCAGCTGCTCAGATCAAAATTAATCAGCGAGGGTCATCACTCGCTGACTTTTTAGACTTTGCCTTGTCAGCCGTGGGTTTGGCATTCACTGTGGGATTCGCGGAACAGGAACGCGATTCTGGCGTCGTGCCAGCATCCAAAACGGTGGACACGCGAGAGCGTGATCACGAGACGGCGGACATTCCTGATTTATCTCAATTCCTTAGCACGTCCAATAGTGTAGAACAACTTGATGATGCAACATAAACCATACACACTCTCTTTTCTAGCACTTTAGATACAGTTGCTCCTTTGCGCTTAAAAAAGGTAAAAGAAAACAATTTGACTCCGTGGTATAATGAGCACACTCGCACCCTAAAGAGAGCAGCCCGGAAAATGGAGAGTAGCTGGAGAAAAACAAAGCTAGAAGTGTTTCGTTTAGTTTGGCAGGAAAATATGCTAACTTACAGAAAAGCATTAAAAAGGGCTAGATCTGATTACTTTTCGTCTCTATTGGAAGA
>JAUCMR010011609.1:0-15301 GCA_032357425.1 Enteromius argenteus | reverse complement strand
ACTGTCATCATCGCTGAAGCTGTGAGGTTGGCGGGTGATGTACAAGTTGCATTGCATCAGGAAACCCCGGCACTTTCCTGGTGAGCCGTCATACTTGTCGGGCAGAGAGATGCGGGCGGTGTGAACAGCAGGCTGGACAACTGAGGAAGTGGTAGCTGGAGAAGTAACTGAGGCAGCGGGCACCACCGCTGGTGCTTGGGCGAGGGCAGTGATGGCGGTGTTAAGCGCCTGCACAGATGCGTTGAGCGCCAGCAATGTTTGTCCCATCTCCTCAGAAGCGCGCGTTAGTTTCTCAAGCTGTAGGTGGTGTGTGTTCAACAAACCGCCCTGACGGTTAACCTCTTCGGCCAGTTGATAAACAGCTGCTGGATCAGTTTGCGGCGAAGTTTTCTGTGACATCTTAGACAGAGACTCAACAGACGATGGATCCATTTGCGAGCTGTATTTATTACACAGTAGCGTGGTCAAACAGTACAGGGTCGATGCAGGGGCAAACAAACACAAGAGAGGCAGTTCAAGGCAGTACCGTAAAGCAGGCAGAAGGTCAGGGTCACAGGCAAGAATCAGAATCAGTAGTCCAGGCAGAAGTCGGGGCAACAGGCAGGAATCAGAGTCGAAATAAACAATCCAGGTAGGTAACAGGTCCGTCAGAATAATCACAAGGGTAAAACGCTCAGAGATGTCGCAAGGAACAAAACTTCGCGTTGTACCCGTCTCAGCGTTCGCCTTATAAACTACTAAAACTCCGGCGAGGGTTCCCGCTGATGCCGGTCGGGCAGCGCCACAGAGGACCGCCTCATAACAGTGTGCAGCAGAAATGTAAAAATAAATAAAAAAATAACCTCTAACATTATAGATACTCTAAGAATAAAGATACATTTTTCTCATTGTTTTTCTACATTTTTGCTGTCAACATTTTATTTGTCAATTATCCATATTTATTATTATTATTCATAACAATAATCTTGACATTTGAATCTAAATTATTTAAACCCATCTTAATAACTTCAATATAAAAATATGGTGCTCATCTAAACCACCAGCCAATGTAATTTACTTGTATTTTGGATATATAAAGCGCAAGCAAGACATATAGTATAAGTATATTTTATGCTATAAAGTTTCAAATATAATTTTTAACACAGAATGCCATTAAACACAAAACATATTGTAATTTGAGATAAGGAAAATGTCCACGGGGCCAAAAGAGCCCACATTTGAAGAAACATCCATATACCATGGTATTAAAATATTATATTCATGTACCACTATATTTAGCATGGCACTCCAAGATAATGCAAGCAATACCACACTCTAAAAAAAAAATCTGTAAAATTTACGCTAAAAAAACGGCAGCTGTGGTTTCCAGAATAAAACCATGAAAAATACGGTAACAATATTTTTTGTTTTACAGTTAAATACCGTAATTTCTGATAATAAACCTTAATAACTAATATAATGTTATATACCAACCTATTAAAGTAGTGAAATCTATTTTATACCTTTGAAATACACTGATAACTACCAAATGCAGGACGTGATGAGAAAGTCACATGATGAACCAAAGCTCATCACAAGTAGCTTTTAAATAGTAACATATATAGAAGGTGCTCAGTGTCATTCACACAAGCACTAAACACCATCATGGTAAGAATTATTAGACTGAAACGTGCAATAAACATTCATTTATCAACATTACATGTAACATACAACCCTAATAAACATAACTGATACAAAAAAACAGACCGGCTGATACAGACCGGGCTAAAACGCCTCATTCAAACACGCTTCCACATGTCTACGTCATGTTGTGGTAACATCTGCATAAAGCAGCCAAAATGTCCATGCAAAGAAAGAAGGTATGGTTTCAATAACGCAGTACATTAAGATTACTTAATAATCGTTACATTTCCGTGCATGCTTGTGGTGTTCGGCCAATTACAATGCACTGGGTCAGCTGGCCAATCAGAGCAGACTGTGCTTGTTGGAAAGAGGGTCTTTGTACAGAGGAGCTATAATGTGTTTTTTGAACATTAAGGCAAGTCAACATATTCTGTTACACCAAATAATAATCTTTAAAACAGCATGATATGACCCCTTTAATTTTTAACTGCCAAGAACAATTGAACTAACAACTAAAATAATCACTAGACTTATATGTTCCATTGACAAATCCACAAAAATAATCCATTGAAAACCTCAGCATATTATGCCATTCAACAACTCTCATTAGTTACCTAGGTGTCATTCCAAGTGCTACAGCCTAACATTATGTAATCTCACTTGTCAAACACATATAACTTTGTTAGCGCATTGCTATGGAGATGATGGTGACTGTAGCAGAAAGAAACCTGAACTGACGGGTGCAGCGTCTGTGTGTGTGTGTCATGTGTCCAACTGAACCATATCAAGTTCCTTCACTGGTCCCTAACGACAGATTCCTGAGGTGCTCTGGCTAGCGCAGCTAGACATTATTTTCACATTATGAGCTCGCATCTACTCATACCATCTGCTATGATGCCTTCACGGCATTTCCACACACCATATTGCTATCAGACATGCAAACGACATTATTAAAACGATACATTATATTGCCAACCTGATCCTGTTTGTTGCATTTAAATCTGTTAGTATTTGAATCTTTATACCGAATCTTCAGCTGCATCTTTGTACTGATGAGTCACTAACACAGTATGAGGTTTATAAAATTTAATCCCAGCAGTCTGATGTCAACAAAGACTCAGAAACAAGCAGGTCTGTTGTTATGTGAAGCAGTTATATCACATCACCTGTGGTGACACTATTTGTAAACCCTCCTACAGCTTGAGTAAGCACACTTACAAATCAAATGAGTCTGCAAAGCACTTTTTTCTTTACAAAACGACCCCACTTTAAAGTCAAATAAGCGATAAAACCCAAATTATGGGATTGATCCAATTTGTCCAATTACCCATTTTGTCTGGAAACCACCCATGGATGGACACAAGGATGTCGGCGTGTTGATGAAGCGCTGCGGCTGTCTTTCAAGCGTGGTCGAGAGTAAAGCATTTGATAAGTGTAATTTAACACCGAGTTCAACTAAATTAAAGACGTGAGAAGAATCTTAAGACCTTTAAACAAACCACAGCTGGTGCTAATGATCCCAGTTTCCATGGCAACCATTTGGGTTCTATCTTCGTCATCCTCAAAAGCAAAGGGTAAGAGGTGCTGGCTCTAGGGTCACTGGTCTGTTCATTCATTGGGAAGGCCATACTTCTTGCCAAAAGACACAGCATGTCATCGAGGGCCATTAAAGGATGACAACATATCTTTATTAACCATTCTAGGAAAGTTTTGCAACATATTTACTGATAATATATAGGCTAGAACCGAGAATCATGATCTGCTGGGACTTTACATGCAACTGTACAGAATTAAGTACATTGTAAATAATTGATAAATAGCTAAATAATAGCTGCTTGCCATTTTTTGCAATAATTTACTAGCAATTAAAAAAATAAAAAATTTAATAAAAAAATAAAAATTACTAGTAATTTCACTACACCAATCTTAGTATAGTATGCATGTTAATTAAAAAAAAACTTTTATTTGAAATTAAGTATTTTATTAATTAATTATTACAGATTATTATTATTATTATTGAAAACAATCACTTTTAATTTTATTTACATTCAATTTTATTAATTTATCATTCTTGTTTAAATTAAATAAGTATTTTAAATAAAAAAGGGGCAAAAAAGTAATCTTAAAAAGTTTATTATTTCATCTTTTTTTAATGTAACGATGCATCAACAGCCTAACACAATAACATCTGCTCAACCAATGGCACGTTTGGTGGCTGAATTATCTTTATGACTGACCAATGAAAGATGGCCAGCATGTGATCATTATTATCACTGCAGCTGTAACATTTGTGGCCTAAAGTACATAAAACATGTTTAATGCATTATCAATTAGCAAAAGTAACCATACATTATGAGCAAAAAATTTCCATATTTATCATTGGCACCTGTACAAATTATTTGACATTAAACACAAAGTGACTGCAATTCCATATAATGCTGAAACAAGGCTGTTTGGTTAATCACCAGCTTCGGTTTGAATGGCAACTGACATTTTAATGGGGAAAAGAACAAAGGCTTTGGTACAAAATGGCCGAGCATCTACTGTCCTAAAGCACATCCCGCTCAGAAATTACAGAATTTACATTTAAGAGAGCTGTGGGTTGAAAAACACAAATAACACTATTCTTTGCTGCTTCATCATCCCTTCAAGAGAACCAACAGGCGTTCTATTTATTTCTGTGCCCAAGCTCAAATGCAATAGTGACCTCTCCTGGATGACTGGGGCAGCGGATGAATTAAGTCACCAAGGCTATATTTATTTAATAAAAAATACAGTTAAAACAGTCATATTATGAAATATTATTATAATTTAAGGTAACAAATGTTATATTTTAATAAGCTGCAACTTATTCCTGTGATGGAAAAGCTGAACATTCAGCATCTATTACTCCAATCTCCACATGAAAAAATGATTTTAATATTATTCTATATGGTGCTCAAGAACAAAACATTTCTTAATAATTGTCAATGCTGAAAAAAGTTATGCTGCTTAATGTTTTTGTGGATACTGTGGCAGGATACTTTGAGGAATAGAAAGTTCAAAAAACATTTATAAAATGTTAAAACAGAAGTATTAATTTCATACTTTAATAAAATAATTAATTAATATTTCATATTATATTATAACAGTGTGAACTTACAGAAATTGATTTTTTTATGAAATTTATTTTACACCGATGTAAATTGGATGTGTAATTGAATAAAAAACATAAAACCCACATGGAACATACAAGAAACGTACATTCTTATAAGATATTCTGAGATTTGTTTCATACTAAAACCTTAATAACAACAAAAAATTAACTTAAAAAAGAACTTTATGAATGGACAGTGAATGACTAAACTGCTTTCACCCAGACAGCCCTTTCAGCTATAATTTCCGGGTTGTGCCATTTAGCGATTCCCTGTACACAGGGGTTATCTAACACTGATTGTATCATTTAGTACATTAAGGCTGAATCTCACGTCCCCAGGTAAAAAACAGAGAACCCAGTAGCTGAAAACAATCCTCCCGCAGCACTCATTCTATTACACACGATGGTGTCATTAAAGGAAGATAACACTAAGCACCCATTGGAGCTCTTTGGATAAAACATTGATTCTGATGCCATTGCTGACATCAATATGTGTACTGAACACTTCCGTGGAAACAATCCCAGAATCCCTAGAGGGGCATCAACACCACTTTCCTTTCAATGTCTTTTACTTTTAGCCCAAAGGTGCATTTAGGTATGGAAAACAGTCACTAGAACAAAGCATAGAAAAATGTGGAAAACACTATCGTTGTTTACCATCATGTTTACAATGGTATGGCAGGGCTGATGTTTTGCAAATATTTGAATCTGATAAAGCTTGTGCTAAAAAAGAAACAAAGCTTTGTGTGCTAAGTACACTGCAAACTGATATTTGATCACATATATGTTCAGATTGCAGTACTAGTGTACTGTATTTTATGCAGTATATACTGTATACCCTCTTACTGTATGTAAAAAAAAACAGTATGTGATACCATTAAAAAGTTTAAGGCTGGTACAATTTTTCAGTGTTTTCAAAAGTCTCTTATGCTTACCCAGAATGCATTTATTTGATTAAAAATACAGTGAAAACTGTAATATTGGGAAATGTTATTAAAATTTTAGATAAATGTTTTACAATTTAATATATTTAAAACTTCAATTTACTCCTGTAATGGCAAAGGTGAATTTTCAGCCATTACTCCAGTCTTCAGTGTCACATGATCCTTCAAAAATCACTCTAATATGCTGATTTGGTGCTCAATAATCATTTCTTATTATTATCAATGTTGAAAAAGTTGTGCTGCTTAAGAATCCATGATACTTTTTTTTTGTTTTGTGAAAAATAGAAATATTTTGTAACATAAATGTTTTTACTATCAACAATTTATGTCATCCTTGTTGAATACAATTATTAATTTTTGTAAAAGAAAAGTGTAAAAAAAAAATTTAAAAATTGAATGGTAGTTCATACAGTATGCAACGCTATATATTATACAAAGTTACACATTATAAACAGTGTTATTAATTATTTTCACAGTACTATGTTGCACGTTGAGTGAATCTGCTTATCACTTCTACATTAAAAACACCTTATTTTCAAAATAAAAATGCATTTACTGAAAAAATATATATATTTTACATTTTGTTACACTACAAAGCTAAAAAACAATACTTAAAATAACCTTTTTAAATGACTTTTTACTTAAAATCAAAAAAACTATAGTCTTGTTTTACATTACATTTTAAGTAAATGTTGATTATGATTTTGGTAAATGCAGATTATGCATGTATTCTATACATACATAAAATCTGCACACTATGTATACTGTATATACTATTTACAGTAGCACGTGTAAGAGTAGCAGCCTCATACACTCTTAGCTAACCAGAAAATTATCTAAGGTTACTTTCTAAGGTTAACATACTACCTAAAACGTCCTTTTATGTTCTGAAGAAGAAATAAAGTTGGGTTTGGAATGACATGAGGGTGAGTAACCGATGACAGAATTTACATTTTACGGTGAACAAACTCTCTAACAATCTTCCAAGTGCCCAGTAACACCATCCACTGTTTACATACCAGTCATACGCTCTTCCAGAGATAGGCAGAGCTGTTTATGACATTAACAAAAGTTGTTTCCTGCCATTCCGTACCACCCCTAAACATAGTGATAATGCTCTTTTGAAGGGTAGGTGGGGTTGGAAGGTGACTACATAAATATCACTGCCTCTTCTTCATCTCTTCATACCAGAAAATGTTGTTTTCCTTGACAAGTCAGTGTAAAATGAATTGCTGATTATACCATCCAAAGGTTCACCACTACTATTGCGATAGCGCTAGTGAACATCGCCTGCAGGGCAGTGCAACAAATAAACCTGCAATTAGGAGTCATTTTTTCCACATACAACAAGAGCACTAACGACAGTGCCACCTCTGACGATTAACAGCATAACAGCATCAACTCCAGCACTGGATGAAGTTGGTTAAAACACTAATGAAACAAATACAGTGATATGTTCTTTAAGATATTCTCATTTTTTTTAGAAATTTGCTTTGACCCTCGTGTTAATGTTACATTTTGAGCCCAAGAGGATTTTCTTTTTCCTGAAATGCTAGTTTATGTTATCACATTGGACTAAAACTTACTGACTTTACTTTCCAAAAAAATTTTAAATCTTTTTGTTGTTGTTGTTGTTGTTTATTTAACCAACTTGTTATGTCTATGGTTTTGCCAGTCAAAAATGGCAGACAAAATATCTATAAATTTCTATATAATTGTCAAATATTGTCAATCTTTTTATCAACTTGTTTTGTTTTAATTAGCACAGCTTTTGTATTTATTTTTTCATTCTGATCAATCATCAACCTCATTGATCTTATGGTTATGCACCTCAATTCTTCGACTGAACATTGCCAAAACTAAAGCTTAATTTTTATAATTTATATAATTAATATAATAAATAATTAATAAATATTTTTTTCACTCATGAACTCACAATTTGGTAATATTATAGCACAGTGAGAGATTTACTAGCAATTTTTAAAAGCCCATTTTTGATCAGGATGCTCTGACCAAGTTAGGCAAAGCATATTCAGCAAAACACAGGGTAATTGTTGAGTCTCATCTAATTTGTAATGTGCTTTGTAGTGAATATTGTAACATTTAGGCAAATTATATAAAATAACATGATATGTCTAAAGGTATGCGATACTGAATTACCATTTCATATACCTACAGTATTTCACAGCATCAGCCATTTACTTTTGGTAATTGAAACAAACACAGTGAGAGTATCATTCCCGGCACAAGCAATTAGCCAGATTACTCGAGTCATTAATTTTGCAGAGAACCTTCGCCCTCGATTTTCACAAATATGTATGTCAAACTGTGCAAATTGCTTGATGAAATTGGATGTAACAGGCAATCAAGCAAATAAAAACAAACAGCAATGCTTGGCAAAACATAGCGAGACAAGAAATCAATCCATTCGAGAACCACAAGACCAACAAACGTGGTCCCTCAGACTCAAATAGTAGACATTGGAATACTACTATTAAATTTGCTTGAAAAAAGTTTAAAACTGCAGCATTGGCACAATCATGCATATTGAAAGCCAAGACGAGTTTTGGAGAGGAGTTGGTATCGGAGACTATGATGAATGGGTGCAGTTTGTGATTGGCATACCTGTTGCGTCCCAGTGCAGTCCTCCGGGGCTGGCTGCCAGGCGCCGGCGTTTCCTCACACTCACGCCACCTTGACAGGAGTCTCTGGTGGGCTTGGGCAGAGGAGTCGAGGTGGTCCGCAGGGGCGATGAGGACTGAGGGGAGGCTGAAACTGGCAGGAGCGGGGAGGGTGGCAATAGATGGGTTTTCCTCTCCTGGCACTGGCTCAGATGGATAGACTCGTTCTCCAGGGGCCTGTGGAACAAAAGAGATTTCATTTCTGCTGTCACTCCACTATAATTAGCTGTCATGGCGTGATGTTTTTATGATCACAATTGCGCTCCCCCGTACCGCACAGCGTGTCGTACCAGCAGTGATAAACGCACGTTTTTTTCCATACCAATCAACGTTAAAAACATTATAGCTTTCAGCTGAATGTCAGAAAAAGAAGGGAATTAAATGTGTGGAAAATGTGTAAGAAAAATATGTGAGAATACTTGAAATCATTATATTATAGATGTCAAGCTGTATAGGCAATATTATATCTGAATTCAATGCTTAGTTTAAGTGCATTGTGTCCTACACCTCCACAAAAAAAAAAAAAAAACATCTAATTTTTTAGAGAATAAATTGGCAGCTGTGGTTGCCAGAATAATTCTGTTAAAAATCCAAAAATACTTAGAGAACAACTTGTAAATATTACAAATACATAAATAAATAACCACAACCATTATAATAACACAATTCTTTAATAGTTTTTACACTGTAAATTATAAGATGACTTGTTTTTTCCTACAAAAATTAAACATTTAACAGCATCTTACTGTAAAAATCTATTTAATTCTCCCTGTATATAATTAGAGAACTTACAATAACCAATTAGCATATTTTACCGTAACATTTTTACAATCTTTTATACTTACAATTAGTCATTTTTATAGTGTATACTTCAAGATTGATTTTTAAAAATAGAAGAAAATTTGCAGAAAAACATTTATTTAAAACCATAAAAAATACTAAATAAAAACTATTTTATATATATAAAAAAAGCATCCCTTCTTACAGTACCTGGAATCAGGAAGTGTATAGCTTTGGCTTTTCCATGATCCTCTCTTGCAGGATCCCGATTTTTTTCTTCTAAACAAAAATTCAACAATCCGTTCCATTCCAAACATGATGCCCTCATAGACTTCTTCTCTTCATGTATAACAACTTATTAAAGATTTTCCATGCCATTCTGTACGAGCAATGAGCAGCACATTAAACTTCAACGCACCTGCAAGATCTAATGCCACAGTTTTTGCCCAGGACTTCCTGTAGCTTAAGCCTTTTCATAGTCAAATCAACAACGTAATCGCTCCAGGATAAAAAGAAGGCCCCTACTTAAAAAAAATACACACACACCAAACAGCAGCCCCACTGAGCGTTCAGCTCCCGACATAAATATTAAATTGCACCTTCAGCTAAAGTGCGCCAGCCGCGCACACAAAAGCCATATCAGTCTGTCGAGAGTCAAGTGTACCGTATATCTGATGGTAGAGTTGGCTATGTTGCTTTTGTGAGGCTTGATTAACTGTAGCGAGTTAGGAGAGGTTTCCAGTGAATGCTTTGTTTCCACTGAGAGATGTAATAACACCATCGCAGTATGAAACCCCGCTTTTGGTTTTTAATAAATGGCTCTGCTGCAGCTTATGAATGTAGCCTGATTACATAAAGTTTGCTGTCGGTGTGTTTCTTTCTCTACCCCAGGCAGGATTAAAACAGTATTAACTGGTCTTAGTCATTGTATGCACTGCGTTTTTTGTTCTTGCTTTGTAGCATATGGTTTGGGGTGTTTTGATGATTCAGTTTTTGTTGAGAGTGCCGCATTAAAGGTAGCTGAGAAGACATGATTGGTTTTGATTGGCTATTGAAACCCCAAGAGCCACACTGATTCTACATGTGGGAGGTTGGCTGGCACTCTCTTCTCTGTACTGCTCCTAATTTCAATATGTATTCAAAGGTGTCGAAGAATATTTAAAAAAAAGAATGTTTAATAAGATTCTCAAAATTAATCAGAGGTTGTTAAATATGAGTGAAATGTTTAGCGAGAATTACAAGTAATTTGAATGTCTGTCACATTCTTTACAAAATCCCTACATAATTACGTTTTTAAAGATTATTTTTAATAAATTAGGCTTCAGCTACTGTTGATTCAGACTGTTCAGGCAGGACACAAAGCTGAATTTCATGTGTAAAAGGTGACATCATGTGGTCACTGCAAGAATTGCAGTCCAACAAATGCACTAAGCTAAACATTATTTATGAATAACTGTACATTATATTAGTTCCTGCATATCTACTAACAATTAAATAAACAAAATGCTAATTCGAGCCATAATTATTTGAATATGTGAGAGAAAAAAGACTTAAAAACTTAAAAAATGTGTAGTTAGCTGCTTGTCAATAGTCAAATATACAGTTAAGCGGTTATTACACACACACACAAAAAAGTGTGGAGTAATCTGAAGCTGTTTGACAATTAAAAAGATGTTTATAAGATAAAGCAAGACACTGCTTACCAAGCAAACAGCTTACACACAAACGTGAGATTCCTGTTTAAATGTGAAACCCGCCCTTGACTGAAACTCCTACTCCAAGAAAAGCAATCAAACTGGTCTGTAACAAAGAAACAGGAACTATCCAGACCCATCCTTATAATTTTCTCACAAACGCATTACCTTGACTCTTTGTCTGTGTCTTCACTGCCATTCTCATGGGATAGTGACGGCAAGGAGCAAACTGAATCCCGGCTCCTGGGTAACATGGTAGAGGGCATACACAGCCACGTCTCAAGATCAGAGAATTTGGAGTAGCTCAGCATTTCTAAAACACTGCAATACAATACAATAAGACATATTTCAGCTTTGCTGTATTACATAGATTATCTATAGGTTACTGTGTAATTGTTATTATACATATTGAGCTTACGGTACCTGTCCTCTCCCATTCCAGCGATTTCGTATTTGTGGCAACCACATGGTGTCCGTGATTCCTGTGGAGCCAGCAGGCAAGTTTTTTCAGTCTCATAAGACATCTTGAGCCATCTCTGAGAAAAGCAGAACAACCTGTTAGTGTACTGTATGCTGCTGATCATGTGAGGTTGTCTTCCACAGCCACAAATGAAGCCAATTTACACAGCCAATTATCCACATAGCTAATGTTTTGGACCTGAGGTCACTTCTCGGCACAGGTTCCTGCTGGCGGTGCCAAACAGAAGCTGGCAAATCAAGCCTGCACACATTACTAAAGCTCATATAGTATAGCTACATAACATCTGGCTAAGTAGCCTTTTAAGTTTTAATACAAAACTGTGAATTCTGTCCTGTCCTAATATGAAATTAAGATTTTAAATATGAAATCATAAATCACTGGCCAATGGATTGATATTTTAGTGTTACCTTTTACATTCTTCTGTTTCATTAGTTGTTTTACTGTTTACATTTTACTGGAAAGTCTAAGCAGGCAGGTCCTACTGTGACAACTTACCCCATATGGTGTGACAGCATTCCCTGTCATTGTGGCATGTTGTTATGGAAGGTAAATGTTAACTGAATTTGTTTCCACTATAACAGTGGAAATGTTTTATAGCTTGTAGCTATAGAACTTATGTAACTACACAGAAACTGACTTTCAAAAATAAACTATGATAAGCATTCACTTCCTTAATCACTACAGAAATGCCTTTGATCAAATGAGCTTTAGCAGAGATGTGTTTCCCTTAAAGTTCTCACACTTTTCCCATCACAACACTGTTCATATCCCACATGTATCCATCTTTAATTACTCCTCTTCCTTTCAAATAACACCCCACCTACACTGCAAACACTCCAGTTGCTTTGTACACTGTAAAGTTTACAGTTTTTCACACTACGTCCAGTGCAGACAGCTTCACTGAATAAGAACACGGACTCGTTTGGAAAAGGAGGGAATGTACCTCTTTGTTCTCCGGTTCTGGACTCAAGGAACCGCTGCGGATCCTCAGAACATCTGCATCCTCTTCCCGTAAAAACCTGAAACTGGACTCAAAACTTCCCGTTACGTGTCTTCCACTCAAGCGAAGTAAAAACCTAAACTCCCGCGACTGCATTTAGGAACAAAAGCTAAAGATTTCTGCAAAACTCACCAAATGTGATCCCTGTTCGCCATCAGGAAGTGAAGGAACCCTGTCATCTGCTCCGAAGATACTCACTTTTCATCATTGTTCAATAAACTACGTTGCCCGGAGTAATGTTTTGATAGCCTATGTTTTGCTAACGAGTTGAACGTTAAAATGTCGAATTTCGTTGAAACCCGTTCTGTCCAGATTTTTCTTTTTTGTGCATGACTGTGTAAGATAAGACAGGAAATATTTATGTAGTTATCCAGGAAAATGAGGGACGGCAATTATCTCACATAAACAGTTCTTCATCTTGTTGATGTAACCAAAGAACATCTCAGCCGTTTCCACGAGACAACATGATGACTAATATAGCCTCAGTGATATAAACTATGCAGTTTTTGTACATTTGTACAGGTACTGTAACACTGTTAATTAAAGTTCTGCCAAACTTAGTGTGCTTCATGTGGTAATTCACTGTTTTTTTTAATTAAAGGAGTAACATTTTAGTCAGAAATATTACATATAAATTATAATTGTATTATAAATAGTATAAACTATAGAAATATTGTGACTCACTGAATCAACCTAACTACATTAGTTGGTTACACAATGTAGGCTTTTAGTAGTACTTTTCTGCTTAAAAATGTGCGGTTATTATTGTAACACTGCCTATAAACTGTGTTGGGGGTAACTCATTACAAGTAACGCGAGTTCCCCTTCAGTCATTCCACTATGACGTTACATATGGGAACTCGCATATGTAACGTCTCCGTTCCCTCCTTCAGGGAACGAGGGTTACCTTCGTAACCAAGACGTTACGTAATAATATTACTTTTTCCAAGTAACTAGTAAAGTAAGCAGTTCAACCCTACTCATAAGCAAAAATGACTTCAAAAACTAACTATTGTGCTTCATTGTTTTTTGTATTGCTGAAAAGTAACTTTCTTCTCCTGTATTCTACTTTACAGATGTGAATTGACTTATTCTTCAGCCTGAGGTTTATTCATTACACTTGTGTGACAGGGCTTTTACATTTGCTACGAATAGAACGTCTTATATTAAAAACAAACACTCAAGCTCTGCCCATATTTAAAAATATTTTAAACGTGAAAGTAACGCAAAAAAAAAGTAACTAAGTAATGTAATTAGTTACTTTTTTACGGAGTAGCGCAATATTGTAATGCATTACTTTTAAAAGTAACTTTCCTCAACACTGCCTATAAACAATTAATTCAAATTCAGTTGATAAAATGATTTTAGCTCCTACTCAAGTATTTTTTAAGCCTTCGTATTGTGACCTTTTAGGGACATTAAATTATTAAAATAAACTATTACAACTCAAATAGGCCTAATATAATTGCATCTTTTCTTCAAGATGTCGTTTTAGTTTTCATTTTACGCTTTGTATCTTACATGACTATAGATGACATGCAACAATGAGAAACATTAACCTTAAGGTCAACAGATTTTTTGCTTTTAGATAACAATGGCGAGCTGAAGCCAGAGTTTTTATACCAAGTCATGTGAGTATGAAATCCCATTTTAATGTTTTCCCAGAAATTAGGCCCACTCGCTCCTTTCTGATAAATCTTTTCCCCTGTTAGTCACTAAAAAGACCACATGAGGGAGCTTTATCTTCAGAGACTGCACATGACCAACAGCTTCATAAATCCATCTGAAGTCTTTTCAGCAGACATAAGTTATTTCCTGAGAAATGAGAGCTTCGGTGAGTCTTTAAGCTCCTCGATGCGCTACACAATGCACGATGCAGATGAGCAAGAGCCCAAGCACAGCAAGCAGTTATGGGAGTGGGAATAAGATGAAAGAGGCAGAGAGCATTGAACATCTGTCTGTAATTGACGGCATGGCCAGGGAATCTAGGGGAGTGTGTGGCCTTGCAGCTGTGGAGCACAGATTTGTTTTCGTTCCTTGGATACTGTGGCACCCTGGTGGCCCAGAAACTGACCCACCACAGGAATGATTCTGCACGGTTCCAATGGATACGTGCAGTTCATATATAGAGGGTTAAATATCAAGGTAGTCTTTAAAGGAAGAGAAACATATTGAAGAAATACTTCATTTCAGTCTGGTTACCACGTCAGGACACATATGTTTCATCTCATGGTAAGTTTCTCCTTCAGCCTCTCAGTTTGTGAAGCTTTTTTGTTTATGCAGTAAAGTAGCTGCATGAATGTAGAGAACTAGACATTATCATTTAACTAAGATACTCTTGTTACTTTACCTATTTTGTAAATCTGCTCATACGCTATCTTTCAAATGTTTGTAAAAATGTTTTTTAAAAGGAAGACTCTAACCCAAGGTTGTGTTTATAGTCAAAATACATTCAACTGTAATACTGTAAAACTGTATTGTTATTATAATTTGTTTACATTTTCTAATTTTCTAATTCTAAGGATATGATAGTACTTAATTAATCACCTAAATTGAGGCATTACAGCAATAAAATAATAATAGAATAACCAACAGTAGAATATAGCATCATACAATACATTACAAATTATTTAAACATTTCTTTTATTGAAAGCTATTTCAAAATATTTTTTGTTTGATATTTTTTACTGTAGGTAGTATGGTTTAAAAATGAATACTTTGTGAGTGTACACAGTGAATAACTGAGTGAATGAATAGATGGCAGTGATAATGAATGAATGAATGAATGGATTGATTAATCAATTAATGATAAAATTTTCTTTAAGTATTTGGAACAGGTTTACATTAAAAATTGGTTGTTATTTTTTATCTTAGAAATGCTGCAACAAACTAAAACAGTCTCAGCATCATTGGTAAAGAGCAAGAGGAACCCGAAAGTAACTAAGCAAAAGTGAATCAAAGA
>JAUCMR010011442.1:0-15318 GCA_032357425.1 Enteromius argenteus | reverse complement strand
CCTGCCCTGAACCTTTCGCCTGACCACCGACCACGATCTTTGCCTTCTCCTTGAAATACCTGTCTGCCTGTGTTTACAACCTACGCCTGTTTGACCACGCCAATAAAGCTGCATAAATGGATCCTCATGACTCCGAGCATTCGTTACAATTAATCTTCATCAGCAGCAGAATGAAACAGAGGCTAAATTCACTCAAAATGAATCCCCTCTCCTGATCCTCTACTTTATTTTTATTTTTATACTCAATTCAATAAATTAATTAATTATGTACAAACACTCTCAGCATCAATGCAGAACACAGCTGATCATGGTGTAATTCTAGTTTTTCAGGAGCTTCAGATCTTTAGTCCTTTCAAGCTTTAAAATGGAATAGGAGGGGGCAGTCGTGGCCTAATCAATAGGGAGTTGGATTTGTAACGCAAAGGTCGTGGGTTCAAGTCCCAGGTCTGGCAGGGATTGTGGGTGGTGGGAGTGAATTCAATACCACGACTGAGGTGAGACCCTTGAGCAAGGCACCGGTCCCCCAACTGCTCCCCAGGCGCCACAGCAATGGCTGCCCACTGCTCTTGGTGTGTGTGTGTGTGGTTGGTTGTTCACTTCTCACTGCTGTGTGTGTGCACGTTGGATGGGTTAAATGCAGAGCACAAATTCCAAGTATGGGTCACCATATCTGGCCACAAGTCACTTCACTTTTCAACAGTCCAAAGAAGTCAAATTTAGTGCACGCATCCATATTAAACATATGTGATAAAACATATCACATGGCTCATCGCACGTCCTGATTTTGCCAAGTTCAATGTGTCCCTAGGTCAACATATTTTGATGACCCTGGAACAACATTTTAAAATTTAAAAATATAGTCTTGACCATATTTCTACACCTAAGCCTAACCTTAGTAATGCCTAAAATCAGAGGAAAGATAGATGACTGGCACTGATGTACAAGCACCAAACACTGATTGTAAGCCTAAACTTCACAAAAACTGTAAACTGTTTCTTCAAATCTGGTTAATCACAGTGTTGACATGTTGCACTTGGTAAAACCAGCTTAGCATGGGTCAGAAGTGATTGTAGTGAATTGATGCGTTTTTGTTAGAAAAACTTCAATGATATAAACAGTCTTGTGTAACGTCATTTTGTTTTAAATATGGATATTTTTAATATGGATGGATTCACTTCATTTGACTACTTTTGGACTGTTGAACAAAAACACCCACCCACAAAGCTTGAAAGAGATAGGACACTTTTATTTTAACTCTGATTAGATGCATCAAATAGAAGAAAAGTCATAAACACCTAGGATGCCTTGAAGGTGAGTAAAACATGGACTAATTTAAATTTTTGGGTGAACTAATCCTTTAAAATTAACATTTCTTTAATCGTTTAAACATCTCTTATAATGTAATATTTACTTTGTTTCCAATGGGACACAATAAGGCATTTTTTGTTCAACACACATTGGTTTTTGTCTGCATCATGACACATGCTGTGTTTCTGGAGTTGTGTGTTTGAATGAGAAATGCAAGCCTTCAAGGAGTGGAGGGTTTGATCAGGGGTTTGTTTAAAGAACAGGTAATATGGTATTTTAAAGTGTCCTAATATTGTGTTGGAGTCCCCTACAACAGGTTTAAATGGTCAGAAAACATGGTATTTTTCTCAGAATATGCATTTAATATTTAGAATCATTTTGCAATGACTTTGATACGGTTTGTTTGAATCAATTCAGATCTTAAAGTCTGTAAACCCCTCTTTTCCATAGGCCAACACTGGTCTGATTGGTCAGTTGGCCACGTCTGTCTTGATTGGTCGTCATAACCAGATTTTTCATAAGGCTTTGAATTTCTAAAGAAAACTGACTGTATTCAGGAAATGGATGTCATTTTCATTTCATATTGCATCTTGATAAATCATTGTTTGCGAGCGGAGCGCTGCTTTATATATAGCATTACCAGGGAAACCTAATCTCTAATCTCTACCACGTCAACAGGACCTCCCGCTGGTAAAGAATAATTTTACACCTAATAATTTCACCTAAATTTGACAGCCTACAGAATATTTTAATTATTTACTTTTCCCTGAGCTTTTCAGGACCACCGTTTCGCTTTGGTCTGGAAGAGAGGTGAAGTGATATGTAAATAGGCGGAGCATGATCCATATCACCCTGTCTATATAGTGTTTTGTGATGGGCTGTTGTCCCTTTATGATGGGCCAGTCCTGGGCGAAAAAAATTGCACTGGCCCAAAAGTACGTCAGCCCAGCTGGAAAAGGGACTGGTGCCAGATGGCCAGTCCGCCTCTGCAACCCTCATAAAAATCCCTGACCGACCAACTTCACTGAACTAGACCAAATCCTGTCAGAATAAATTTTATTATACTGTCATTTCTACATAGTGTTTTGGATACGGATAATGATATTGCCATTCACCTGTTACTGTTATTTTACTTGCTTTAGAGTTGAAGAAAGAATTGATTAGCCTATTTGAATCCTTGATTTCGCACATCCTCACATTCAAACAGGAAGCAGAACCACACCATTACATCCCTTGCCACAGCGTCACAATAAATCATAAATTTCATCGCAAAATGGCCACAGCTTTCCCATATAGTCAAGTTCCACACCCAGCATACATGCATTGAATCTAAAATTACACTTTCTTCAGTTCTTCTTACTATCAGTTTCTACTGAGCTTCTTCTTTTTCTTTTTGTTTCTTTTCTTTTTAATTTTTTTTAGCAGGGTTGAAACATGATAAATGAGAAAACAGGAAGAAACAAGTCAAAAAAAGAAACAAGTCAAACAGGTCCCTAACGAGTGTGAATAAACTAATGTGGAAGAGTAGCATTTTACAAGGCGGAACGAATGAAAGTTGCGAATGGATTCAACCTACTGTAGTCAAACATTTATTCACAAGGGCTTGTGACTGAATTTTTGAATGTTATGCTGTATTTATGCAATCTATAAGAGCAACAGATTCTGTGCAGATACAGCATCTGACTGTTGTTTTCATTTGCGTGTCTGTCTGAATGAAAGAAAGAAAGCATGAAGCAGGTTTTAACTTGTTTTACGAAAGTGAAAGGAATTTCAGAGCTTTTCGTTTGGTTCAGATGAGCTACACGTGAGTATTTCACCCTTCCTACTTGTATCATCTTATAATGTGTCATTGGTCACTTTGTGCTTCAGAAACTTTAATGCTGTGCTGAAATTTTGATTTTTTTTTTCATTTAAACCTCATCATGGTCACAGAGATAAAGTGTGGTGAAGTTGGTTTCATGTTGGACAATTAGACATTCAAACTTTACTTCAGCATCATGCAATCGCATAACATGGGTCATGTTGGATCTGGTTCAGATCTCATTTAAATTCATAATATCGAAATGAATAATAATATTATTCAATGATGTAACTGTTTCAAGTATCTGAAGTAAAAAAAGTACTCACAATGATACCACTTGCGCACGTCAAGTTGGGGAGCGTCTCAAAAGTGCAAAAACTTTGTCAAATATGTGCATTATTTCATTTAAAAAAAGATCTTTTTACATATGTAGTTTATGTTAGCAAATAACCCTTCGAAGTGCATTGTAAACACTGTTGCCCATTGGCTGTCTGACCTATTTCCACTGACTGTGGTGCTAGCCTTTTAAAAAAATCTCTTAAAGGCACAATAAGTATATAAAAATATGAGATTTTTGTAATAAAATGTACAAAAACCACTTGTGTACCTACATTATCTCAAAAGTTCTCTAGTATTTGTACATTCAAACAAATTACAGATTTAAGTAACCTGTTCATTGTCGCGTATCAATGACGCAACAATGATTTTGTTTTCCCCGTTGCCGTGGTAACACAAAGGTTTACATATGATATGAGGTGTAAATAACCACCGCATTATGGAGGATAAGAAATTTCTTTAGATTATATTACAAGTTTGTGTTTACATTGCTCAAAATAGCGTGCCAGCCAGCCACTAGAATCTAGCAGCCAGGCAACAGACACTGAACACTGGCTAACCATGCCGAGAATGGTTTGTAGTCATAACCGCCAAAACTGGAACCATGCCCGACAGTTCTTAGAACCGTTCGGCCTGATAGCGGAAAATCGTCTGTACCCCATCCGTGAGCATGATTTGTGAAAACGACATTGTGCTTCGTCTCTGTTATTGTTTTGAAATGCGACCTCTAGTGGTGAAAACGTACATATTGTGCCTTTAAGGATAAACTTTTTTCATCATCTGATTATTTATGCAATAATTAAAATATTATCGTACAGTACAGTGTAACACCATCATCATAGAACTGTTGATGTAGTTACTGTTGAGTGCAGTAAAATACAAATCGTTTCTTCTTGTCCTGCAGAAGTGAGTCAGTGACAGAAGATGGCGTTGGAGCAGAATCTGATTACACTGGATGAGAGTCAAAACAGAAACACATTTCACAGATGCTGCTGTTACAGACTACTGAAGTTCAGAACATCTGGTTAAGACTTTTTTTAGTTCTACAGTACAATATCAAACTGAATAATTTCTGATATTTTTTTTAACATTCTTAATTTTAACAGATTTTAACATTCTTTATAACCTTTTTCTTTACAGATGAACATGAATACATAGAAGTAGTAGAAAAACAGAGAGAAAAACGAGGTAAATCAACTTTAGCACAACAATAGAATCGATATGTAGAAGTTAACAAACATGAGCTGAAAATAAAGACAAGCAAAGACACAAAACATAAAGAACAAAAAAACACAGGCCCAACTGAAACTGAATCAGTGGTTCTCAAACTTATTTTCTGCTGGGCTTCCTTCTTGTAGAGAAAAAAACCTTTGTGTTAGAAGTTAATATGTAAGAAATATAATGGGGCAACAATTTTACTAAATTATTTCTGTTTATGCTACATCCAGCACAGACTGCATCACTGATTATAATGGATTGTATTCACTTTTCTCAAGCCATCTTTATTAATATAGTGCTTTATACAATACGGATAGTGTCAAAGCAGCTTTACAGTAATATTCAGTTTTTCAAGTAAAATCAGGTCATCATTGACTCAGTGATCTCATCGTCCAACTCAGTTCAGTTTAAATAATATCTGTGCAATCAAGTCAACAATATTGCCAGAAATTAAGTGTACCCAACAAAGCAAGCCAAAGACAGCAGCAACAAGGAACCAAAACTCCATCGGTGACAGAAATAAAGGAAATAATACTTGGGAGAAACCAGGCTTAATTTTCCACTGGCCAGACAAAACCAGCATGGTGTGGTTTAATTCCAGACGGAATTGTGCAGTGTAATTGTCTGGATAACATGGTCTTGTGCTGATGGCCATGGCCTCTTCACAGAGGATCTGTCTCTAGGGCTCATCTAGGTGTCCTGGTCTCTGCTGACATTCAGGGCTGTAGAAGTGGCCTCTAGGTGCTGATCCACCATCTGGTCTGGATACAGAGTATATCTGGGATTGGATTTGTCATGATTCACCATTTGCATCTGCTCTAGACACATTGTTTTGGTAGTTGTGATGTTCAAAGAAGATTCATCACCTGCTTTACATTTACCTGGGACTTGCAGTCCTTTTTACAATCCATGCATCATTCAGTTATGTTTTTACATGGCTCCCTGCAGTACTTACAGTAAATTCACACTATCTAGCAGTCTGTTATTCTGTCAATTTGATATTTTGTATAATAGTCTCTCTCTTTCATTACACTACGTTCCAGTCCCAATGAGAAATGCTCCGACTACAGTCAGTGTTGATATAAATGCTGGAACGGGTGCAAGTGTAAATGCTCCTTTATTGGCTGCAAACACCTTCATAGGACCAGTAAACGTTTATGGCTCAAATGGAAACGGTACATTTACATTACTATAACACTACTACTACTACTACTAACTAACATCTGAGTAAAGACTGGTAATGTTACAACCTCATATTTTTAATAAGACTTGCATGATTTAGCAACATTTTAATGCTGTGGTATAATATGTAACTAATATATTTATCTGTATTTTCTATTGATCTCATTATTTATGCATCTGTTCTTTTTCTACCAGATCAACAGAAATCCTCAGAGATGGCAGAGGAACAGAGAGAAGAACAAGGTAAATCAACAACATATAGAACAGTTTTACAGCCAACAATCTGAACACTGTATAGTAATACCTGAGCTACATCTACACTGCTCAAGTTTTTCATGATAATGAGATCATAAAGCCTTCTACACAATTGTTTACTGTCCCAAATGAAAATTGGCAATTTCTTTTATCAAGGCTCCTTTATGGTGGTCCAATGTCATACAATGAGAGAGATTCAAAGACTGCTGTTGTCATGGTCTTGTTACAAAAGATAATTTTTTGACAGTGTCACACAGTGTGTTTACTACTGCAACTTACGTTTACTGACCAGCCAATAGTAATGCAACATGAAATGGAGCTGTTGAAACTTGATACTGCTTACCTCTAATTCTTTTAACTTCCTCTATCACAGCTTCCTCTTTTTTTATAGCAAACATAAAAAGTACAACTGCTATATATGCATTCTCATGCTCTTATTGCTTACCACTAGTGCATGCTAATGACATTTTATTCTTCAATTCACGAGTTCGCGCAAATTTTTGAGCTGATCAGTGATTCTATATAGAAATAAAGGCTATGTCAATTGGATTATACATCAGCCTATACTTTATTGTTATGAAAACACCAGAGATGACTTGAAGAACACATAAACCATATTGTCATGTTGTATGATTACTGTCGTACACTGGAAACAGAAGTACTGTAATAAAAGTTTATATTCCTGATATGAACACTGCTGTCTACAGAAGTGATCAAAATAGAACAAAATCACCATGCTTCAAATGAAGATTGTTTCAATTACAATGTAAAGAAAGCAGGTGGAGACAAGTGAGTAAAAATGAGATTCGTTCAAAAAAACATTGATTCATTCATCAATGAAACAAGTGAAGTCTTCTTGAGCAGTCATGAAGTTAAGAGTTCAATTAGATGAATATTGTATTCTATAAATAGACTGCAGCTATTTTTTTCTAGAAACTAGTAAATTAAATGTTATTTTTTTTAGTTGTCTGATTTTTTTTTTAGTCATATCTATTTAAATATTTAAAATAGTTATTATAAATATGAAAATAATAATACTTCTTTTCTAAAGAAAATTGTGCACTATTTAGCGTGTCAGCTGGAAATATCAGTTTACATTTCCGAACATTATTTTTGTCATTAATTATAATAATGCAGTGAAATTATTGTCTGCACAAGGAGTCTTACAACAGCCGGTGCTCCACACACAGATCTGATCTGATCATCATATTACAATTAATGTAATTGTGATAGGGGTTGTTGGATTTATTCACACAGGTTAAAATATTTATAAAAAGCTTTCTTTCTTTTCAAATTCTGATCTACAGCATTGTTTTAATAGGCTAATAATAGCTTAATATATTAACATGTTGGGAGAAGACCGGTAGTTCTATGTGAAATTGATATTGAGTACCACCAGATAGTGAAATGGTATGATCATAACACCCCACGAATATTCAACTGAGAGATTGGAAGTCGAATCAGGCTCCTCGAATCAAAGCATCGAATTGTCGACTATTCAAGGACACCCCTAAAAGAATGACTATGTAAATGTCATGTAAATTAATTTGCAATCTGTGCATCTAAACTTGGGCACAAAAGCACCTCTCAATCTATGTTGTGTGTTTTTAATAATTAAGCAAATTGCTATACTTCTGAATGTTACAGTGAGCACTGTTGTGGCCATAACCCGGAAGTGGAAAGAACATCTTTTCACAATAAAATATTCATGACCAGGTACTCCTCACAAGATTTCCGACAGCGGAGTGAAATCAATTATCAAGAGATTTGTCCAAGACCTAAGGACCACTTGTGGGGAGTTTTAGAAAGACCTGGAATTAGCATGTACAATTGTTTTAAAGAAAACAATAAGTAATGCACCACCATGGCCTGTGGACGCTCACCAAAAAAGCATGTTAAAGCTCATTTAAAGTTTGCTGCACAACATTTAGACAAGCCTGTGAAATACTGGGAGAATATAGTCTGGTCAGATGAGACAAAAATTTTTATGGGTTTGGAATGACATGATTTTCATGTTTGGGTGAACTAACCATTTAACTTTTTTTCATTATTATCTTTTTTTTTTTTAATTACAGAAATTTTAAGGCTGCAAAAATTCTTGGAAACTCACAAAACCAAAATGAAGTACAAAGCGGAACATATTTTTGAGTGCAAGAAAGAAAATGATGTATATCTCAAGGCTGTTTACACAGAACTATTCATCACAGAGGGAGATATGAAAAATGTCAACAAGGAACATGAAATTCTGCAGATTGATGATG
Organism: Enteromius argenteus; assembly: GCA_032357425.1. NCBI lineage: Eukaryota > Metazoa > Chordata > Actinopteri > Cypriniformes > Cyprinidae > Enteromius > Enteromius argenteus. The sequence goes on along the minus strand of JAUCMR010011442.1, from coordinate 6,957 downwards.
CTCTAAAGACCCATGAATTACAGGACAGACCCATAAACTGCAATGATATATTTACATTATTAAGGAGAAACAATGAGAAAAAGATTGTGCTCACTAAGGGCATCGCTGGCATTGGAAAAACTGTCTCTGTTCATAAGTTCATCCTGGACTGGGCAGAAGGAAATGCCAATCACGATATAGACTGTGTGTTCCTGCTTCCATTTAGAGATATTAACAGCATTAAAGACAGAGAAGTCAATCTTCATGAGTTCCTACAGATCTTTTATAATGACTTGAAGGACATGGAGAAATCAAAGTTATATACAGAATCTAAACTTGGATTTATATTCGATGGACTTGATGAGAGTCGACTGCCTTTGGATTTCGAAAGCGGAACATTGTACAGTGTTGAAGAAAGATCATCTGTAGATGTGCTGTTTACAAGTCTGGTGAAAGGGAATCTGCTTCCATCAGCTCTTGTCTGGGTGACCTCACGACCAGCTGCGGCCAATCAGATCCATCCTCAGTATGTAGGTTTATTTACAGAGGTTCGAGGATTCACTGACCAGCAGAAGGAGGAGTACTTCAGAAAGAGAATTACAGATGAGACTCAGGTCTCCAGCATAATCTCACACATTAAGACGTCTCATAGTCTCTACATCATGTGCTACATTCCTGTGTTCTGCTGGATCACGGCCACAGTACTGAAGAATATTCTCATCAAGAACAATGCAGAGATCAAAACAACACTCACTGAAATGTACATTCACTTCCTGCTGATACAAATAAACATGAAGAGCCAGAAATATGATGGAAAAGCAGAAAGAGAACGTACAAAGCTCTTGGATTCAAACAGAGAAATGATTTTGAAGTTAGCCAAGCTAGCATTTCAACAGTTAAAGCAGGAAAACATTGTATTCTATAAGGAAGATCTGGAAGAATGTGGTATTAATGTTAATGAAGGGTCAGGAGAGTTCACAGGAATGATTGCTGAGATCTTTCAAATAGAAGATGGACTTCATGAGACAAAGGTTTTCTGCTTTGTGCATCTGAGTGTTCAAGAGTTTCTCGCTGCAGTGCACGTGTTCATCTGTTACCTGAACAAGAACATGCAGGAGCTTCAGTTTTTCTTTGATGAGCCAAAAGAAAATGTCACATTGCATGAGCTACTACAGATGGCTGTTGATAAAGCCATGATGAGTTATAGAGGACACCTGGACCTGTTCCTGAGGTTTCTGATGGGCATTTCATTGAAATCTAGTCAATATCTTCTCAAAGGCCTGCTCACACACACTGAAGACACTAAACAGAGCATCACACAAACAGTTGATTACATTAAAGGAGTACAAAACAGAAATATCACAGATGAAACTTTAGTCAACCTATTCTACTGCTTACTTGAGCTCGAGGATCATTCATTATTTAAGGAAATCCAGAGTTACCTCAGTTCAGGTGAACATCCAGGAAGAAAACTCTCAAGTTCAATGTGCACATTGCTGAACTACATACTGCTGATGGAAGGGAAGGTGCTGGATGAGTTCAACCCAAAGAAGTTCACATCACCTTCAATGTACAAGAGACTCATTCCAGCTGTGAGATGCTGCAGAAAAGCCCTGTTAGTAATTTCACTGACTAATGTTAATTTTTTTTTTGTATCTCACTAAACAATTAAATGTCAAATTAAATGTAAAAATGTTCTTACGATTATTGAATAGTAAAATATTTTGTTGCAGGAACAAAACTGAACATCAGAAACTAATCTAACTAAACATTCTGTTTTGGCAGATTTGATGGCTGTGGTTTTGATAAAAAATGCTGTAAAACTCTGTCTTCTGCTCTACAATCATCAAACTCTCTGATAGAGCTGGACCTGAGTAGCAATCACCTGCAGGATTTAGGAGTGAAGCTGCTTTCTAATGGGCTGAAGAGTTCACACTGTCGACTGAACATACTGAGGTTTGACATTCACATTCACTGAATCTCTATGTTCAAATATGTGGACAAATGAGTGCTTCATAACTATAGCTAGCAGATAATTCCTCTGCTATTTTACCCAAGAACACAAGGCAGGAAATGCTTACTAATGAGAACCTGATGAGAAAACAATCAGGGTTTCCAATGGAAGGGAAACATATCAATTTAGCTCAGAGGGTATTATTTTAGATTTTATAGGAAATTTGAACAGAATCACGGTTTTATGGCTGATCAGTCGGCCGGCAATTCACTGGATGAGCTGTACAACATGGATATGAACTCTGATATATCTGATGGATATCCCTGGGGAGGTGTTCCGGGCATGTCCCACTGGGAGAAGGCCCTGGGGAAGACCTAGGACACGCTGGAGGGACTATGTCTCTTGGCTGCATACTCCCGGAGCACCCCCCACAGGACTCCGCGAGGGACACAGTCGAATGCCTTCTCCAAGTCCACAAAACACACGTGGACTGGTTGAGCAAACTCCCACAAACCCTCCAGTACCCTAAAGAGGGTATAGAGCTGGTCCAATGTTCCACGACCAGGACGAAATCCGCATTGTTCCTCCTGGATCCGAGGTTCGACTATCGGACGAATTCTCCCTGGCATAGACTTTCCTGGGGAGGCTGAGGAGTGTAATCCCCCTGTAGTTGGAACACACCCTTTGATCCCCCTTCTTAAAAAGAGGGACCACCACCCTGGTCTGCCAATCTAGAGGTACTGTCCCCGACCTCCACCCGTAGAGGTGCCTTGCCACCAAGGAGCTTCTTAACTACCTCAGCGGCTTCAGCACGGGTAATGGTCGAGTCCAGCCCCGGGCCCCCGGTCTCTGCTTCCTCCATGGAAGATGCGTCGGTGGGATTGAGGAGATCCTCAAAGTATTACTTCCACCACCCGACAATATCCCCAGTTGAAGTCAGCAGATGCCAACCCCCACTGTAAACAGTGTTGACAGGGTACTGCTTCCCCCTCCTGAGTCGCCGGACAGTTTGCCAGAACCTCTTTGAGGCCGACCGATAGTCCTTCTCCATGGCCTCACCGAACTCCTCCTAGACCTGAGTTTTTGCCTCTGCAACCACCCGAGCCGCAGTCCGCTTGGCCCACCGGTACCTATCAGCTGGGCTCGATAGGACTCCTTCTTCAGCTTGACGGCATGAGGGTTGCCGCCATGACAGGCACCGGAGACTTTGCGGCCGCAGCTCCGAACAGCCGCATCGACAATGGAGACGGCGAACATGATCCACTCAGACTCAATGTCTCCAACCTCCCTCGGGATCCGGTTAAAGCTATGCTGGAGGTGGGAGTTAAAGACCTCCCTGACAGGGGGCTCTGCTAAATGTTCCCAACAGACCGTCACAGTACGTTTGGGCCTGCCGAGTCTGTCCAGCTTCCTCCCCTGCCAGCGGATCCAGCTTACCACCAGGTAGTGATCAGTTGACAGCTCCGCCCCTCTCTTCACCCAAGTGTCCAAGACATATGGCCGGAGATCAGATGAAACAACCACATCGATCATCGACCTCCGCCCTAGGGCATCCTGGTACCATGTGTACTGATGGACACCCTTATGCTCGAACATGGTGTTTGTTATGGACAAACCATGACTAGCACAGAAGTCCAACAACAAAACACCATCAGGGGGACCGTTCCTCCCAATCATACCCCTCCAGGTGTCACTAGCATCGCCCACGTGGGCGTTGATGTGCCCCAGCAGAATGACGGAGTCCCCAGTTGGAGTGCTTTCCAGCATCCCTCCCAGAAACCCCAAGAAGGCCAGGTACTCTGCACTGCTATTCGGCCCCTATGCACAAACAACAGTGAGAGACCTAACCCCGACCCAAAAGTGCAGGGAAACGACCCTCTCGCTTACCGGGGTGAACTCCAACACATGACGGCTAAGCTGGGGAGCTATGTCCACCCCCAAATGAGGAGTTGGGTTCCAGAGCCTGAGCTGCGCGTGGAGGTGAGCCTGACTATCTTTAGTTGGTACCTCTCAACCTCCCCCACTAACTCAGGCTCCTTCCTCCCCAGGGAGGTGACATTCCATGTTCCAAGAGCCAGATTCAGTGTCCAAGGATTGGGTCGCTGAGGTCCCCGCCTTCGACCACCCCCCAACCCACAATGTACCAGCCCCTTACGGTCTCTCCTGCAGGTGGTGGGCCCACGGGAGGGATTTTCAGAGTATGACCATTTATAATATACAATGAAAATTATTCATCTACTTAAGTTACAGTGGATTATATTTAGTTATAATGCATTATAAGTCTCATATCTTGCCATTTTACTTATGTTACTTTTACTTAAAGCTGATAAATACCATTTATAAGTAATAATAATAATAACAATACAATTTTTTTTTTCTCAAACAGCCAAAAGATCAGATATCAGATATGACACATTTGCTTTGAACAGCAATTTTTAATTATCAGTCTACTAATAATTAGGGCTGTCAAATGATTAAAATTTTTAATCAAATTAATCAGGATTTTCAGTGGATTAATCATGATTAATCACTATTTGCAACTACAACTGAATCCTAACCATTTTTTTTCTGAAATGCATACCAAAAGATAAATAACAGGACACAGATACATAATTTTCATAATATGTCTGTTTATTAACACAGCCAAATAATGGTGGTTTAAATCAAGCTGAAACATAATATTTGTCTTTGCAATGAGAACAATATTTTACCTTTACGCCGGTTTCACACTGCACGCGTAAGCATCGCGCACCAATTGTGCTTTCATCACACTGGCAGAGTTTGTCGTGCGCAGCTGAACCGCAGTTTGCACTGCAGTAAGCTTTAGACAATCATCTTATTTCTGTCGTAATTTCCAGCGTTATTCTCCGAACACTGTGTGCCATGTGCTTTGATTTATGATTTATTTAACAGAAGGCTTGCATGCAGATGTTAGATTATATAGGTTATGCTTTGAGATTCAAGAAAAAATTGACTTGGCGCCGAAACTATCGCGCGCGGCACTGCCACTCGGTTACTACGCGCTGCCTTGACCAAAGCATTTACAGAGCCGCTGTCAGCCAGACTCACTGTGACACTTCTCTGCAGCATGTGAGGGACACAGTTCATGTGTTCATAGCGTGTAAGACGAATTGCGGCAACCATGTTGCGTGCACTGTCAGTTCCAATGGTTGTCGTTTTGCCCCCACCTACGTGCAACAGACAGGAACTATTCTTTACAAGCCTCCGCAAAATGACGCTCCTCAGTTTTTAATATAGTCAGCGTAAAAGACTCCAGTTCCCACGTGTCACTGATGCAAAGTGCAGTTACTCCGAGGTAATTGTCCCTCTTTCCTGACAAATAATTTGTCACACTGCGCATGCGTGAAATGCGTTAAAAAAATTAACGTAATTAACGACAAAAAATAATTAACGCCGTTAACGCGTTATTTTTGACAGCCCTACTAATAATGTTAGGTTTATATAATAAACAATTAACTAGCTCACATTAGCCTCAATATTAGCCTCACAGAAAACACTCAAATGACATTCAGGACTGAACCACTCACAAGATGTTGTAAGGTACTGTGCAGATCTTAAACAATGACATGATATGATATAGTCCATTATAAGTGAAGTAGATTTAATATGGTGTTCATTCTGTGTTATAAATAATCCTACTCTCAGAAGTTATAATCACAAATATGTAAATATTATAATGTATTATAATTTTTTTAAGAGATATTTTAACACATTATAAGGTTTTTATAATGCATTATAATGCCTTAAGAATAATAATAATGTATTATAAATACAGGCTTCATAGAAAGTGTTGCCCAACTCTTGCATTGAGCTCCTCAGGGGTTAACCTGAGGTTAAAATTTATATGAAATGCACCAGTTCATCTAGAATCTGTAGGAACCTGCATTGCATGTTTAGGGGGATTGCCTATGTTGTCATCATTGTAGAAAGGAGTTTCGTTTCTGGTTTCTGGCTTGCTGGAAGTTCAGTGTCATTCGTTTTGAAGTCTTGGGAGTTGGCTGAAGTTAGGGTTGTGCTGATAGACGATAGTATTGTGTATTGACAATAGTCAGAGATATTGATGATACCAGATGTCTTTGTCAGTAGTCAAGATGATAATTACGATCACTCTCCTATTAATGTTTAAAATTACTATTGTTATTATTATTATTATTATTATTATTATATGCGGCGTATTATTATTGGGCTATTTCATCTCAGCGCCACATATACACGAAAATGAGGCTTCTCCTTTTAAAACAGACTCTAAAACTAAGCCAACAACAAAATTAAACTGCAGGGTGATAAACCTTTATTTACAAATTATATCAAGAGTGCTAAAAGAGACAGCTATGAATGAACATGATGAATCTGCATCATTACCAGCATTTCTTCACAACACATAAACACATAATGCTTGTTATATCATTGTTATAATAAAACATATGCAGTTAATAAGTTATCAGTCTAAAACAGGGGTCATCTTGGGGTGTGTGGTCTGGAGCGCTGTATCCGTTTCATTTAACTTTACTCCAAAAATATGAACTTTGGCGAACTGAAAATAATGTATCTTAAACATGTTCGTTTAAGTTCGATATTTAAATTTACATTGTTGCCGATGCGACAACTTGTCACAGTAGGACACAAGGTCCTAATAGCGATGTATGACTGTCATGAGTGCCTTCAAGCTCCACTAGAGGGCATCCACATTCACCACACCTCCCTTGGACTCATGAGGTGTTTCTCAATGTCAAGGATACATCCTTGGCAGGACTGGTCCTTCCAAGTCACTTCCTTCAGAGGCTAGGTGAGGCTCCTCTTAAGCATTCGGAGAACACGTAAATGGAACAGGCTAGCAAGTGCACGTTATTGCGTCATTACATCAGTAAAAAGGTCCGCTTTCGGCGCTGAAAAATTGAAGTGCAAACATTACTAAAGAAATGCCGCTGACGGCTAATAATTGTGAAATGACAGGTCCGGTTCAGTTAGCTATCAATAACGTAATTTCTAGAATTTATAATATC
>JAUCMR010011296.1:0-15327 GCA_032357425.1 Enteromius argenteus | reverse complement strand
TGGTTTCCATGGAAATCAAAGGCCTGGCTTGCCCTCCTGGGGTGTTAACTGTCAGTTGGGGGATGTCTACAATTTGATTTGCCTCTTGGGTTGGTGAAAGCGGTATTAAAGATTGTTAACATTTGTTAAATGTAACAAATAGTTTGTGCAATTGGATCAAATGCTACATTTGGCAACACATTATTTTGATAACTAAAATTTATTTTTTTATTTCTCACTATTAACTAGTTTATTGCTTATTAGCAAGCATAATTACTTGCATTGGCTGTTTATTACTAGCACATATTAATGCATTATTCTGCATGAGCACATTAACAGAGAGAAATTCAGGTGTTTATTGAATAAAAGTCGTAGCTAATTGTTAGTTTATAGCCAGCACTGGTCTCTAAACTACAGTGTGACCAATAATTCACTAAACAGTCTGTTATAAATGGGAAGAACAAACAAAAAATGTTATTCAGTTTATCAGGCATGTCATAAAAAAAAAAAAAAAAAACTTTTTGAATGCTATGCAAAGTTTTTGGAAGCACAGTTTCTTTACATACACTGATGGAACAGGGTGTTTTTACTCAACATCTTTATCCAACAGCAGCATGGCTCTTGTGACTGATGGACAGAACTGAGGTGTTATTCCTTTTTTACATACGACACATCCGAGCATTTCAGAAAGATATAAAACAATAATCTCTATTTTAAACTAGGGAGTTAGTTTTGAGTTCTGAAACTTGTAGTATGTTTAATTGTAATGCAACCTCTTATATGTGCAACTATTAAGAACATTTAGATTTTCTATTTCAGGACCCCTTTAAAGGAATAGTTCACCCAAAAGTGAAAATTTGATCATAATTCACTCACTTTCAAGTAGTTCCAAATCTGCATGAATTTCTTTGTTCTGCTAAACACAAAGGAAGATATTTTAAAAAAAAATTTACAACCAGGCTGTTTTGGATCATCATTGACTTCCATAGTAGGACAAAAAATAAATAAAATATACTATGGAAGTCAATTGTGACCCAAAACAATCCTTGTTACAAACTTTCTTTAAAATATCTTCTTTGTGTTCGGCAGAACAAAGAAAATCATACAGTTTTGAAACTACTCGAGATTGAGTAACCTTTACAGCAGCTGGGCTGAAAAAAAAAAAATATATAACTATTTCTGTTAATGTTCTCTGTTGTGCCTCTCTGGTGCAGGAAATGCAATTCCACTAGTTGCAGTCTAACAGAACACAAAAACACAATGAAGGCAGGACATTGCATAGCTTGCACATTGTCTGAGTTCACATGCTTGCATAGAGTAGAGTATGTCTAAAGCCTCTCACATTTTAAATATTAGGAACATTTTATATATTAGGAACATTTCTGGTTATGCCGATGTGCAATTCATGTACCATTCAAAGATCTTTTGAAAAAGCTACAGTATCTTGGCAAATTCTGCAGACTTATTTGATGAGAAAAAAAAAGTAATCTGTTTAAAATACATTTTCCAGTCATTATGTTGGACAGCTTAGTGCTTTTAATGAATAATAGATGAGATGATTTCCTGGGAGTGACTAAAAGGTTGTACAAGCATCTAGAATAAAGTAATACTGCACCCTTATTGATTTAATAATTAGTGGTGTTTTAAAGGAAAGAATCACCATTGCACATCTGAACATTTGGGTTTGGGCTCTTTTCATTTGAGCCAGGAAGGAACCATGTAAAATATTAGCGATTGCCTAGCAATGTCACTAAGAATATCTTAGCAACACCCTCGCAATGACCTTATCATTATGGCAGTTTTGCATAGGCAAAAAAAAAAAAATCCATTCAATTAAAATATATATATGTATATATATATATATTAGTCTTTGTGAAATCCACTCTCTCTATTTATTTCAAAGAAAAGAAATGTAGTTCATGCTTACAATTCTCATGTGTCACTGTCTTATTTTACACACTTCTTTTTTTTTTCTATTAACACTTTTAAAGCCCCCCCCCCCTCCACACACACACATTACGCAAGTATTCTATTTTTTCTTCTGCGTCACGATGGGCAAGTGATGCATGAGGGACTCAACGAAGTGAACCATCCTGTCACGGATAACAGAGCAAAAGAGAGCGTTTAAGGAAATCATCTGTCTTTGGTTCTTGTGTCCTAATTTCCTCTGTGTCGCTCTGTTCGGTAGTAACCTTTCACACAACCTAAAAATACCACAGACGAGATAAGAGGCTCATTCTTAGTGAAGCTCCAGTTATGGATGGGAGAGAGCTAATATGTCGTACATCATGTGAGCGGTGGTAAAATGAATTCCATCTTATGACTTCTGCTTTTGGCTGCATCAGCTGAGCTTGTTTTCTGTTGCAGTAAACCCCTCTGAAAAGCACTCAAAAGAGTTTCTTTCTCACCAGCTTTGGTTGCACCCTATTAGAGTGAGTGATAAAGCAGCAAGGGCTGTTTTTGAGAGAGAGCTGATTAGAGTTCAGAAGGCTTCCAGTATATACTAATAGTAGCTAATATTAAATGTGCATTCCTGGTATATAGGTCATCATTTACTGTAATTTTCACATCAAAAAAAAAAAAAAAAAAAAGGTATCTTAATTTAACGCTGTTTAGAGACATATCAAAATCTAGTAAACTAGATCTAGATCACAAATTTAGTTACTGAGGTAGTAAACTAGTTTCCTTACCTCCCCCTTCTGGCCGTTTACTTGTTATTCCAAAAAAGAATATGTTTTATTCCCTTTACTCTTCAGACAGGATCCATTTCCTATTTGCGACATTCATTTGTATTTTCTTCACTTTTACTGTTTGCACAGTAGCACTGTCCACACTGTCTGAATTTCTACACACACACACACACACACGTGTTGGGTTTACATGTTTTATGGGGACATTCCAATAGACATTCCATGCTGTACAGACTGTATGTGATATTGCCCTACACTGACACTACACCTAAACCTACCCCTTACAGGAAACTATGTGCATTTTTAGATTTTCAAAAAACTTACTTCTGTGTGATTTATAAGCTTGTTTCCTCATGAGGACCTAACAAATGTCCCCACAAGGTCAAAATTTATTGGTATTCCTATCTTTATGGTCCCCATAAGGTGATAAATACCAGGTGCACACACACACACACACACACACACACACAACAACAAATAACTAAATAAATGAATGAATGAAACATTTTGCCGTGAATCTATAAAACCTGAAAGAAAAGCAAAGTCTGGAGTAAATATTTTGGCTATAAAAGAAGTATACATAAGTTAATGTAAAATATATTTCCCATTAAAAGTTCAGTTAAATCTTAAAGTTGCTGACTTGTAATACTGTATTGTAATACTGTTAGATTCTTTATCTAAAGGAAATTAGATAAATTTGTATTGTGGTTTTAATCCTGTCTATATCTGCAAAGTCTGTGTTTTTTCACACAATCTCTGTACAAATTCCAGAGCAAATAACCTACCTTTTGCCCGTCTCCTCTGAGAAATCTAATCCCATCTGTCTGTGATTGCTGATATTAGATTTTCACTCCTCTTTTACTCATGTGTTTTGGCTTACATGATTTACCATAAATTATTTTCAGCCTGAATTTAGCCTTCAGTTTCTAAAGTCACTTACTTCTTTTCTGGCTTTGTAGTTTGTTTAGCCTTTGTTGTACAATAATTTGTTGTTAAGACTTTGTAAGTAATTACTGTGGGATAAGGGGCCAGGATTGGGGCATTATTCCCCACTTTTAACAGCAACAGCTAACTTAGCATATTTATTTCAATATAATAACGCTGATGCATTATTATCCTACACATTCAAAAATTAAACATGTTAGAATTAAAAGTAAATCTACATTGTAAATAAGTGAAGGGACATCTTGTCCCATCTCACCCTCACTCGTACGCATTCATACGATTTTTGCTAAATCGTACATATTTAATGAGTTGCCAATTTGTATATATTTGTACGAATGACCTACACCTAACTCTGCCCCTAAACCCACCTGTCACCTGAGTTTAGACAAGTTGTACAAAATCATACGAGTGAGGTTGTACAAATTTGCACGAATTAGCATGAATTTTCCAAATTGCCCAAAAAGTTGCCCAGTGTATCACCAGCCTAAGCCCTGTCTATGAAACCAAGCCCTGGAGTGCTTTTTTGTTTTGCTTAAAAGTGAGTGCTGCTAATGAAACTGCCCTTAAACTAACCTACAGAGTTAGGTGTAGGGCATTCGTACAAATATATACAAATTGGCAACTCGTTAAATATGTACAATTTAGCAAAAATTAGGGGCAGTCGTGGCCTAATGGATAGGGAGTCCCAGGTCCGGCAGGAATTGTGGGTGGGGTGGAGTGAATAACCAGCGCTCTCTCCACCCTTGAGCAAGGCACTGTTCCCCCAACTGCTCCCCGGGCGCTGCAGCAATGGCTGCCCACTGCTCCGGGTGTGTGTATGCGTGGTTGTTCACTTCTCACTGCTGTGTGTGTGTGCACTTGGATGGGTTAAATGCAGAGCACAAATTCCTAGTATGGGAAACCATACCTGGCCACTGGTCACTTCCTTTTTCTTCCTTCCTTATTAATTGTCATGATAAACAATGAAAAGATGATAAAAACACTGGCCACAGGTCACTTCACTTCGCTTCTTGTATTTGTTTATAAATATAAAACAATACTTTCTATAGCAGTTCTATAATAATTGTTTTTCAGTTACTGACTGTAATTACACATTGTAACACTGCACTGTTAGAAAAACATTAATGGCTTTGCTTTACTTGTGTTCTTGTGTTCTTCTGTTGTCAGATGCTCGAACCCAAGCATAATGAGCCATGTGACCTCAGGGGCCGTAAAATGACCTCTGAGGATGACCATTCCCTGGGAAACTTTTCCGATGCATCCGCCACCACTGCTAGTAGCCCTCAGTCCAGGAGTCTCAACCTGCTGGAGGATCTGTGTACCCCTCTGGAGGAGAATATCCACCTGGTTCCACCAACACCTCCACCCTCCACTGAGGGAGAAGATGGGAAGAGCACAGAGAGCAGCATGAATGATCTATGGAGGGAGGATGAAGGCCAAGAAAAAGAGGAGGAGAGGGAGAATACTGAGCCAATGACCAAGGAGAAAGAAGAGCAGGAGTTCTTGCACGCAAGAGACTGTGAAGATGAAAAACCAATGCTTGTTGATGAGGACAACGCTTCAGAGGCAGTGGACACAAACGCTCCACCTTCATCCTCTTCTTCATCATTTGTCATCCCCGAGCTGCGATTAGATCGGTCCTTCAGTGCAGATGCTCTCTCCACCCCTGGCACAGACGAAGAGTATGAAGAAGATGAAGATGATGAGGAGGAGGAAGAGGAAGACAGTGATGACAACTACCTGGAACGCAGTGACAGTAAACGGAGGAGCATGGTGGAGGCCACTTCCTGTGAAAAACACTCAGGTGGACTCAGCGTGCAGAATTCCCTGCGCAGACGCACACACAGTGAGGGCAGTCTTCTCCAGGACCCACGCACAACCTGCTTCACATCTGACAATGCCATCAACTGCATGGAGGTGGCTGGCACACACAAGGGCGGCTGGACACTTCCATCACCCAAAACCCTGAAGAAAGAGCTGACTAAGAATGGAGGGTCCATGCACCAGCTGTGTATGCTATTCTCTGGAAGAAAAGTAAGTCCTTCTTGTTCTTACTCTGGCATTCTTATTAAATGAGCATGCCAAATGGTTTATGACTCATTTCCTTTTGTCATGCTACTTACTTAAGCTGATATATTAGTAAGGCCAAGGGAAGCATCACTATTACTCATACTCATACTCAACCTTAGACAATTTTCCAGAGAAATTAAGGTAAATTTAAAACATGTTCTTCACCATTTGCACTATGGGCAGTTGGGATTACTTCTCGAAATAGTCAGACATTGGTCAGACTTACAATTTTCAGATGTACAGTAGTATAAAATTCACTAGACTTACTTTAAAACAGGAAAGTTGATTTGGATTTGGTCTTTTGTGACTTAGTAAAGCGAAACAAAGTGCAGAAGTACAAGCAAAGCAAATACCTTTACACTCACTGTCTTCACAAAAGCACATGCACAGCACAAAACAGAAATAGAAATGTCTCAGTAGTAATTACACCATAGCCCCACCCTGCTGGCCACATGCTGGCCATTTGGCAGGTAAAAATCAAAAGTTGAGTTTTTACAAATTATATTGTAAACTGTAACATCAAGGTAAGAGGTTTGATCCAATCTCTTCACATTAATTCATCTTAAGCAGTAGAAGTACTAACATATGTCTCCATGGCATAGAATGTGTAAATGTTCCTGTAGATAAGTAGAGAAAAATGTTAAATAGATGAAAAAGTCTAGCAACGGGTGATTAATTGGAAGGCAAATGTAAATGATTTAACATACAGTGCAGACAGATAGATGGATAGACAGAGGATAGATTTATGATAGACAGAAAGACAGAGAGAAAGACAGAAACACAGACAGATAGATACTGTACATATGTGTGTACACACTGTACATGCATAAATGCATACATTTAAGCATACTCAATATGCTGTTTACTGTTGACAATTAAATTAGTAATTTCAAGTTCTACTGATATTATATTGCTCATTATTACATATATAATTTTATCCTATTTATCTGTTCATGCGGCTTAGAATGCACATAGGGCTGCACTCTCAGTTTTGTCCACTAAGTGGCGTTCTGACAATTTATTTTGGTCTCTAACCAGACTAACATGGTATTTAAAGATGTTGTCTGGAACAGTTTTAAGACCACATATTTATATGCATGCCTGTGAATGCATTCTGGAATGACTTGTTTATTTGTTTGTTGGAATGCTGAATTTTTGTGTGTGTGTAAAAAAAGAGTGCCCTTCCATACAATTATAAGCATCACCATATCTGACAGTATTAATCTCTTATTATGGTCCTATTTCTTAAGTCATTACTTACTCATCCTTGTGTTGTTCTAATGTGACATGTCCTTCTCTTTTTCTGGATCATGTATGTGTTTAGCGGTATTCGATGGGTTTTGATGAGAAACAAACTGCAATTAAGTATATTAAAGAATATCCTGCCGTTGGTCTTGCATAACTGCCTATTCACTGTGACTCGCCAGGAAAAGCTCACAAGTTGTGAAAACTCAAGACATGGAATACAATCCATGAGATTTTTTCGCTGAGTTAAATATATCTTTTGTTCTTGTCACAACAGCAAGTTATTGCATTCAACTGTCATTTTCACTGACCATAGTACAACCATAGTTCAAAGTACAAAGATACATTTTGGGGATTTCTAGGAGTTGATTTGATCTTAGTAAACTTAATTTTTCACAATTTGTGTGCTTTTCCTGGGCAAGTCGTAATGAACTGCTGCGTAATGAGCTGAACATGTAGTCATGAGACTAACAGCCAAGTCAGGATGTTAATAATAAGTTACATTTTGGTTTGTTTCTCACAAACAAATGTAGAATTCCACCCCAATCTTAACCTACCTATTAAAATAAAGTCATATCAAAATTAGTTCTTTTGTTACTAACTGTTGTTTGGCTATTATTATTAATTCAATTATTAGTACTTTAGTCTTTCATAAATTGGTGTAATCACTGAAAAAAACTTGCCTATACACATTTGTAAATAGTTCAGAAGGGCCATTATCTAAGATAATGCAGTTTAATGTGGCTTGTAACTAACCTCTGTACATCACCACCTTTGCAGTTCACTTAAGAAAATCTGGAACAAAACTATTAATTCAGCACTCCAATGATGACAGTCAACTCTCACCCCTTTCTTAGCCACAAGCAGTTTCTTTAGGCCTGTGTCTGGTGCATAATGGGACTATAAATATCCTGAATGGGCACATGATCCTGTGTCTGTCTGCTCATGCATTTGGAGAAAATGAATGCCTTCCTAGGAGAACTGCAGAGGGGAGAAAGGACAAACATTTTCATTGTGTCTGAAAAATACAAGACAAGGCAACTCTTTACTTGTATTAATAATACCTATTTAAACAAGTATATTATTGGATATAAACTCAGGAAGAAAAATAATGTCATAATGATTGATTAAGGTATTTTTACATGGTAGGTTTAAGTTAATTTTCAGTAGGAGAGTGCAAGAAAAGGAGAGTGGCATCATTTAATCTATCTATCTATCTATCTATCTATATTTATTTATCTATCTGTCTATTAAGGGTTGCACGATACATGTATTCGTCACGGTACAGACATCTTGGTTCAGTGCATGCTGCCTTACAATGAATCTAGGCAATTCTCCCCCAATGGGGGGCACCCGCAGAAATGCAAGGCTGTTTGATAACTGCCAGCAGAAGAACAGTGAATGCCAAGTTGTGCACTTGAAAATAAAACCCCCTAGACAGTGATCATGTGCTGATTCTGAACGTGTCTCTCACATAGACTGACAAAGGAGTATTCTTCGAAGACTTGCGCAATCAACAGTTTGCGAAATGGAGCTTTGTGCTTGTGTATCCTACCTCTCTCATTTAGCACAAATCCAAATATTTTATAATATTTTCATATTTTCAATGTAACATATCTGAATGCTAAACTATTATTTGTTATGAAAGGCTTTGTACTTTAGTCGCATACCAACGGTGACACAGAGGTGTGCGCGCTAATGCTTCACTGTATTTTATTTTGATAAAGTACCAACTGCACTATCAAGTCAATGCTTTAACTGATATGTGTGTGTGTGTGTGTGTGTGCCAACGCAAACACTTCAGCTGTATCCTTATCAGCAGAATCAACTTTAAACACTTACTGTTTTAATACTAATGCATCACTGTATAAATGTCTGCTTTTATTTGTTTAATACATTGTGCGTTTATAAAATAAAGAAAACAAATAGGATGTGCTTTCTCCCATTTGAGTTTCCTTTCTGTGAACAAATTAAGCATATTGCAAAAAATGAACTGAAACTCAGCATATATAGGCTACATTATCTACATCACACTGTTTTTCCCCTTGTTTATCTGTTAACTAAATCAAATATATTTCAAGAATTTGTTCTTTGTATGTATATGTTCTACAGATTATATATAACATTATAATGTAATCTAATATTGAGTACTTTCACATCTAGTTGGAAGTTTTTTTTGTTTTTTGTTTTTTAATTTATACCACTGTTTGTTCAAAATAAATGAACAGAAATTGAGCATAGTGTTTTTATGTTTTTCTCTGTTGTACCAAAAGTCGTTTCGAACTGTGACCCCCGTACCGAGGTGCATACCGAACAGTGACATCTGTGTATCATGCCACCCCTACTATCTAAAGAAGATCCAGTAGAAGCTTTATCGTAGTTCCCAGAAAACAGAGCAACAGGCAAAATACACTGGCAAAATATAATCCACAAACATAGAATCCGCAAACACAAAGTAATGGGTGTAATACTGCAGCAATAAAAGACTCAAGGAGCAGGATATATATCAGAGAGAGCTAATAGGTAAATGACAAACAGCTGATGTTAATGAAACAATCATCACTACAATGATTGAAGGAAACTAAAGTTCGAAACAAATAAAGACCCAGAACAACATCCTCTGGTGGCTGTCACAGGCCATCCCAGCAGAGAAAATGGAGCCGAAGATCCTCACAGAGGAGCAATGACCACCACAGTAAGGCTTCAGTAGAGCTGACAAGGCAGATGACCCACTGGAAGACCAGACGGGATTGCTATAAAGGGCATAGAGAGGTTAGTAAAATCCTTTATGGTCATAACAGGACAGGTAGACAGTTTAACAACAGTCTCCTTGGTCCTAACAGGGCAGACTAAGAATTCAGGAGGGGCCAGCACCACCCAAAGAGGAGCTGAAGTGGACGCTTCTGCCTCAGGAGATTCTGTAGCAGAAGCCACCAACTTGGGAGGAACTTGAGTAGGCTTAGGAGTGGACTCCTGGATTGGAATGAGCTCATAAACTTGAGTGGGCTCAGAAGTAGATTTGTGGATGACAATGGTCTCTGGAGTGGACTTGTTGAAAGGGTCCAAACTCTGGAATACACTTGTAGACTTCAGTAGACTCTACAGTGGACTCCGGAACTAGATCAGACTCAGAAGCAAACTCATAGACCAGAACTGACTCTGGAGCAGGATTATAAAGTAGAACAAGCTCTGAAATAATCTCATAGGCTTGAGTGGGCTCAGGAGTGGATTCATAGACTGGAGCGGGTTCAGGAGTGAACTTGTGGACTTGAGAGGACTCTGAAGTGAATTCATAGACTGGATCAGGCCACAGAGCGGATTCATAGACTGAAACAAGTTCTGGAATGTACTCAGACTTGAGTGGGCTCTAGAGTGGACCCTAAAGGCTTCCAGACTGGAGTGAACTGTGGAGTGGACTCTAAGGGCTCCTGGACTGGAGCGGGTTCTGGAGTGAACTCTGAGAGCTCTTGTGTTGGAGCATGCTCTGGGCTGAACTGGAATGTTCTTTAGACTGAACTTTGAGGTCTCTTGCACTGTAGCAGGATCTAGGGTAGAATCTGAGGACTCTTGGGCTGGTTACTTGTTCTGGATTGGATTCTGAGGGCTCCTGGATCGGAGCGGGCTCTTGAGTGGACTCAGAAGCGGTACATGCATGCAAAACAGTCAAAAGGTAAAAGGCCAAGACAGCCTTCTTGAATATGGCAACAGAAGGGAAATTGGGTGGCTGTGTAGCAACCTCTGAGACCACAGAAGTCGTAACCTCCAGGACCACCAGACTTTGGACCACAAGAGTTGGGTCCTCCAGGACCACGTACTTAGGATCATACTTTGCTGCCTTCCTCCTTCTTGACCGTTGTTTTACGAGTCAGAAGAGTCTTCTAGAGGTGTGGTAGCAGAATTGGGCATCTTTGGGGGCACTGCAGTGGGCACAGACTGACCTGGTGTTGCTACTTAACTGCAGCAACAGAGATAAATCATAATCAAGAGTTTTTAGTCCTTCCATCTCCCACAGAGGCAAAGGGTTATCAAGACATTCATTAACATGTTGAGTGGCACGTTCCTAATAATGGGATTTTAATTTCTGTGCCCCTGTGAGTATGGTCCCAGGTATTAAGTACAGTCTATATTTTCCATCTTTTGTCGTGGAGAATGTGAGATCGCTTCTGAAAAAGATGGACGAGTATTGTAACATCACTTACTGAAAGTAATTGGATGCTTTGTGAGGGTTATGTTGTGTGTTTCACTGAGACAGAGCTGGGTGAATATGTACCGGACTATATTGTTGCCTTAGCTGGATTTTGATAAGTATGTAAGACTATATATGTTCCAACTCTGAACATATTAATGTGAAAGTGCTTGTGTGCAGCTCTGACATCTTCAGTCTTGCCTCCTGCATTAGTTTTCAGATGACTCAGCTATTGTGGGTGGTTAACAGAAGATAGGAGTATGGTGGAGAGTTTTGTAGCATGATTTGAGCTAAATGACCTCCAGCTCAACATCATAAAGACTAAAGAGAAGGAATTTTAGGAGGCATAAGACCTTCCTGAACTCAGTCAGCATCAGAAGATGGAGGTGGACATTGTTAAGGAGTATTTGTACATGGACATCCACACTAATATTAGAAGGGCTGGACAAAAATCAAGATCACGTTTGCAACCAAACTTTTTTTGGGTCACCACTGACTCCCATAATATTTTTATCTTAAAATAAAATTGAAGGTTTTAGCTAAATCATAAATAAAGTTTGAGAAAACCTTATACATATTAGCATAACCTTATCCTAATAATATTAGGAATGTTTTAACTTTTGACAGAAGTACAATCGCATAGTAACATAATAAATCTTGAAACTACGTTAGTTAATGATTTATGTTTATAGGTGCTGTAATTCCATTAAATTTTCCCAAATGACAACAATGGTCTCATGATTGTAATCGTAAGTGAAATTATTGTTATTATCATTTTAACCTACAAGCAGAATAACTAAAACAAAGAGCAGGACAGGTTGAATAAATATGATAAAAAACAGCTCTAAGACTAAAAGTGTGGTCACATTTAAAGAATTCCATTAATTTCAATAGGAATGACCTTGAATTAAAAAAAGAATAAATAATAATAAAAAAGAACACTTGTGTGCAGAAATAGTCATAACCACTATTCTCTGCGGATTTTTTTGTTGGTGGCCTACGTCAGCTATGAATACAACATACTTATCAAGCAAAACAGCCTCAAAAAGCTGAATTGATTGAATCTCAGATTTTACTGTTTAATTGAAAGTATTTAAAACTATATAAATTAACTAATCATGTCTAGTATTATCTAACTACACATGTGGGTCAGGAAATAAGGTCGACTGCTTGAGAGCAAAATATGATTTTAAATGAAAATCTTTCAATTAGTTCTACTGTTTGGCCTCAGAAGACTTAAATGTAGCATTGTTTTAAGTTAATTGTGACTGTACTTTTATCTTCCTATAATACTGAATGCTTTATATTGTTGAGAAATAGTGTAGCTTTAGTGATGGGGTTGACTTAAATGCCTCAAAGGTATAGTAATAATATTATATACCTCAACATTTTTTAATTCATATACCCCCCAGCATGAAATGATTTTCACAGCCTTCAAATTAGTCAAAACTCAAGACGTCTCATTGAAAGCACTGGACTTACACGTTAAAATAAAAACACTACAGGGCTCTTTTGACAGTTGTGTAGTCACACATGCAAAACACTTGGACAAACAGCTGTATTTGGTGCCTTGGGAGTTAGAACAGGTTGTGATATGTGATAGATGTGTCTGCATACCCAGCTGTTAAATGTGAGAACCAAATATCAGATACACTCTCAGCAGGACACAGATGCCTGCAAAAGACAAATGGTGTTGAAACTGGCATCTAAAGATGGGTTAAATATAGTCAGTTTTGCTAAAATTAAAGTAATTTAAATTCTGTTGACATTACAACTGCTGCTGCAGTCATATCATACTGTGAGAGTGCAGAAATGTTCAAGAAATGACATTAATGCAGAAAACATACCGACATCAAACTTTCTTCTTAGTAATAATAGCACTTTTTATTTTAACTCAATGACATTTCACTTAATAAAATTAAGGCAAACATTTCTGGTGGCTGACTGCAGTATACGGTAGGTCATAAACCCCGCTCTATATAATATAGTTTATATTGTTAATGAGTGTAAGTAATTAAAAGATGTTTAGTAAACAGTATGGAGCTTTATTTTTTAATTTTTTTTCCCTGTTCACACAAATGACTGCAAGGGCAGGTTATTGATTAATAAATATTTATTTCACATAGTTTCGTGAACAGTACTAAATGTGAAAACCTCAAAACATTTTTACCATAGTGCAAGATTTGTAAACTAATACAGTGATGCCAATAATGCTATATATCTTTGACGCACGATCTCTCTGCTGTTTGTAACGATGCAATGGGCAGGCTTTTTTTCAGCGACATTGTACTTGTCCTGCTATTCAGTTGCATAATTGAGTATATTACTGGAAGAGCTGCAAGAGTGGCTGCCGTTAAATCACTGCAGCCCATCAGGCGTCATAGACACAGTGTTATTTGCCACTGTGTGTTTTACCCCACTGTGGTTGCCATAGCAGAGCTGGTGCCAGTGTGGCTGTTCTGACAGACACAGTGCTTCAGCTCAATGTAGAGCAAGCCAATGATGCAGTACAAGTGTCTGTAAATGAGTTAAACCTGCCATGTAACAGCCAGTTACCGTAAGTTATTGGGCTGAGTTGTCATGGTTTCAAAACCTCTAGCTGGCATGGCACTGTGTTTTAAAGTGTGAAGAGGGGGATTTTTATTGGGTGTTTTTGAAACTGTACATGCAGGTTTGTTCCTTAAAGGAATATCTCTTCCCAGAAATGAATTTCTCATGATATTTGTTTTTGTTTTTTTAACACTCATTTACACGTAAAAGAGTAGGGTAAAGATCCTATCTATTACTTTGTTTTGCATTTTGTAGAAGATTTTATATATTTTTTTATTTGTCCCTTATTTCATTAGTGCATCTGCTTTTCTTCTACATTTTGCTTGCCAATGGTCTGTATCTGTGTCTAAGAATTCACCATTTACAGGTCAGCGTGTTTAACCCTGAGACGCCATGACACCAGACACCTCTGCTCAAATTCATGGAGTCTTTGTGTCTGTGTGTCTGACAGGAAGCCCAAATTATCCACATGCTTTTTGGCTTTCATGAGGCCTTGATGAGTTTGACCCTTCTTTTCCTGTCATAAAATCCCAAACCCTGAACAGATGCTTTTTCAAAGACAATTAAAAGCATTTACATGTATGTTTTTCCTGAATACTCCAACTTATCAAGTAAGTAAATAAATAAATACGTGTAACACTTTAGTTTAGGGACCAGTTCTCACTATTAACTATAACTGCTTATTAGCATGCATATTACTAGCTTATTGGTTGTTTATTAGTACTTTATAAGCACATATTAAATTCAATTCAAGTTTATTTATATAGCACTTTTCATATTGAAGCACATTATTATTCTGCATGACCATATTTTAGATCAATTAATCCAACCCCATTTCTCAACTACCTTCAATAATCCACAAATTAGGAATTTACGTAATACATTTTTAAAATTATTAATAAGAATTGGCCCTCAAACTGAAGTGTGGCCCAAACATTTTAATTTTTTTTTTATTGTCTAGCTTTCGTACACCAGCTTTCTCTTAAAACTTGGCAGTAGGCCCTATTATTAGATCTTCTACCTAAAATTGCTTGTGATATTTTATAAATCAGCATTCTGTGTTTTTTTGAAAAATACAAATACACAATTCACTTGTCTACCTAATTTGAGCTACATGAATGCTATGATATCAATGGAATGCCATTGACAGTGATCCGGAGATGCTTGAATGAATGTCTCAATGAGTTTCAAAAGCTGGAGCACTTAAGAACACGTCACTGCTTGATTTTGACCCTTTTTATGTTGAGAGAGGAAGTCTAGAGGATTGTTAACCACACAGTACAATATTCACAAACATCCTTCATCACAGGATGCCACCACACACACAGGAAGAGGCTATGTTCTGTTTTAACAGAAATCAATAACAGCAGGAAAGTCAGTTAACACACTCACATTCACACATAAACACACATTCATCATTCCCACCTTGTCGTATTGTTTTTGATTACATATTGGTGCATGCCTCACTTTTATAGTTACTCAGGTTTGGGGATTGAAACAGTTTATGGTTTACTTTGATGGTCTCCTTAATACATTCTGTTGAGTATAATTAACTTTGTATAGCAGTCATTATATATATTATATACAGTGTTGGGCACGTTACTTTAAAAAAGTAATTAGTTATAGTTACTAGTTACTTATCACAAATAGTAACTGAGTTAG
>JAUCMR010011068.1:0-15347 GCA_032357425.1 Enteromius argenteus | reverse complement strand
TGCTTTGCCAAGCTGAAAGTCGGTTAGGAGAATTGTGTGAAGAGTTTTGCAAAAGTGACCTAAGTATTGAGAAATGTTTCCTAGCGTCTGTAAAAAACTGTAATGCATCATGCTGACTAAAAGTAATAATTTGCATAATGCGCATTTAGTTTTTAATGCTGCAGAAACACAATAATGCAATAATGTTTTATTGATGCCACAGCAGTGATCTGGTGTTCTTCACTTTAACATTAATAGATCCGTCTGTGTGCTGTACAATATGTAAATGCTGCAGAATGGAAACGTAATGAGGAACGCATGAGTTTTTCGAAAAATTCAGTATCAGATTTGTTTTCTTTTAAACTTGGATGAAAAATATACAAACTAGTCAAATTGAGCAATTCAGTAAAGACTTGCAGGTTTGATGATATAAATTTTTGCTGCAGTATCAAAATTGCTATCAAGTGTCGATTCCAAAGGAAAGCAAAAGGCCTTTATTTTATTACACCTTTACTTTCCTTGATACAAAATGCAGATTTCAATAACACTTTAGAATAGGTAACACTTGCTAACTAATAACTTCACCTTTTCACTCAGTGAATCTTTCATTTGCTGCTTATTAATAGTTAGTAAGGTAGTTGTTAAGTTTAGGTATTGGGTAAGATTAGAGGTGTATAATATGGTCATGTAGAATAAGGCATTAATATGTGCTTAATTAGCACCAATAAATGGCTAATATTCTTGTAATATGCATGCTAATAAGCAACTGATAGGTGCAACCATAAAAAAGTGTTACCCAGATTTCTTATGAAAAACAAATCACACACTAGCACAGTATTATGTTTACTGGAGCAGACTGCCTTTCCCAATCTCTCTTGCTGTGTTTTAGCCAGAGAGACACACACTGAGAGAACAGTGAGCCCATAGATGAGAAACGCAGTGCCTTAGAGAGCAGAAACTGCTGTCTCATCTTCATGAGAGGAAAAGGAGGAGGAAGGGAGAAAGTGATTTTATTCTTATCTTTCTGATTCTCACCACATGATGATAAAAAGTCACACCATCATTTACATAACATCAAAGACTCTCTTCCTGTCTACAACCTATCTAAACCTTATAAATATAAATATATCAAATCATTCAGCATTAGTTTGATTCTATTCTTCTTTCTACCCTGTCCTTTCTACTAAGCCCATCCATCCATGAATCCATCAGTTCAATCAGTCAGGAAATGTGTGCTTGTGACGCAAGTCTATAACCTCTTAAAGACATACACAAACAGTACCATTAACGTCAAAGAAACGCTGGTTTCCATGGCTATGTTGACCAAAGGAGACCATTAACTCCAAATAACTGATTCAGCACACTTCTTCAGTGGAAACGCACACATATTTCACGAACGGTCAGGACACGAATGACATAAGATGCATCTGAACAACAGATCCGGACTGCAGAGACTACAGGTTGTTTGGGGGAGATAAAAGTTATTTAAAGAAAAGGCTTGATCTATATAGAATGCTGTCCACTGCTCAAAGACTAAACTATGTTCCTGTCCAAAATAACTAATGATCTTCTAGAACAGATTATGTAATCTATAAAAAAGGGAGAGAGAGAGAGAGATGAAAACAGATGTTGAACCCCTCTAGCATGTATTATTAATGAACTTGTGCTCACTGGAAGATACCACTTTCTTCACACCCCTTGTGCAAAAAAACCACAAAGAGACAGAGAGCTTCAGTTGCTCTAATTTTTCTGTACAATAAATGTACAATACAGTGGAAAATAGAATTGTATTGACACTTTCAAAGGACACTTACATTCTTCTTTTTTAAAACAAATGGTCATTAAAAAGTGGTTCAGAAAATGGTGATTAGGAGCACAAGCTACTGTAAATTAGCTGTTTTATGTTGTATTAATATTTTCCAATACATCAATTTGGAGTAGACGTCATAGTTATGTCACTTGCAGCTGTGTGCACATTGTGGTGCCAGAAAAACACTGATAAAAAGTGGAGGAAAAGGAGTAGAATCCATGAAATAAGAAAAAATAAGTTTTTTTGGATGTCAGAATTGGAATGGAAATCATTTTTACACAGTACTGTCATCAAAGACATCATTCGATAATAAACGCAGATGTTTAAACGCACTAAGACTATGAATCCTGCTAATATTACCCTAACTTTTAAAGCATAAATTTGATTTAAAAAAAAAAAGAGGTTTACATAATATTCACGTATTCGTAGCCCTTCATGATTAAATATTTAAACCTATAACATCCCTGTTGAAAAAAAAACGGCATAGGCTGATAAGGATTGGAAGCATGCTGCTGGATTGAGCTGGTTTCAGTTGTTTCTTAACTGGTCATGAGCTGGTTTAAGCTGGTCAAGTGCTGGTCCTCAGCTGGTCCTGAGCAGGAGCTATTTGCTTAGGACCAGCACATGACCAGCTAAGGACCAGTTTAAACCAGCAGCCATTCTTCAAAACATTTCTAACCAGCATATGCTGGTTTCCTCAAAAGGGTTATGTCACAATTCTTGCAAATGCAAGTTTATATCTTTGAGATATATTGTGAGATATAATCTCGGAATAGCAAGGTGAAAAAATCTGAATTTTGGAAATATATACTCAAATTTATTTTATTTTATTTTATTTATTTATTTATTTTTTGTATTCCATGGCTTCCATAGACTGCTACTATAAAGCTATCTATGTCAGAATGGGTACCAGGGTTGCAAATTTAGCCTGGATTTAGCTAACACTTAGTACAGTCTAGAGAGTTTAGGACCAATTTTTATTTGTAGTTACTGATGAACTTGATGACCCCCCCCCAATTCCCAAATTTTTTTTCTTACAAAAACGAATTAATAATGTGAGCCAAAAATAGAGGAGGAACTGATATTAATTACAGGGCTTGACTTTTAATATGGGAAAGTGCAAGCAGTAATAGGGCTGTACGAAAAGTGTGGGACAAAGTCAAATATTACATGTTGGACATTTATTTAGATAATATTTAAAATGACAAATTATATTTTATAATTTACAACAACGAATGCTATTTGGAACGTGGGATAGGATGCATCCCTCAAATGCTTAAAAATAAAAAAGTAATGGAATAAATGTATTTGTGGAAAGTGCAAAGTGAAAATATACATGTGATATATCAATATTTACAAGACACCTGATCTGTTCAAAAAGCTTAAGACAACGCTCTGAAAGGAGGAAGTAACAAGGCCAGATCTTATCACGTGTGAAAGTGTGTATCTGATATAGGTGTCATCACATGCTCACTCAGCAAAGCACCAGATGGCCTGTTTCTGAGTGCTGAGTCCCAGCCCCTGTGGCAGACGGCACTGCACGCTAATTCTTCCTCATCTGACTGAGTACAGGGAAGCGCATGGCTCATGGTGCTAAGCTGATCTGTCTCCAGGGCAACTGCTATTTCTGCCCAGCCGTAACACTCCACACTAGCAGCACCCGGCCGACGACGGGGCCTCTCTTTGATATCCCGCTCTCTCTCTCTCTCTCTTGCATCTGAACGCTGCTGCTGAGGTGCAGCCCATAGCTACAGGGTGTGGGTGGTGCTGGAAACTCATCTGGTTGCAATAAAAACCTTAATGCAATGAGTCATATCTACGCAAACACACATACGGAGACTGTACTATTTAAGGAACAGGGGCCCTACCTTTAGGATAACAGCTTCCCTTCTCACTACCCTCACTTGTACACACTCACCATCAACACGAGACTGTGAACGAGGTCCGCATGCTGTATGAACTTAATATGTCAATAACAGAAATCCAATGAATGACTTTAGCATTTTCAAAAAAATTGTGTCATTTTATAACATATGTTCAGGGACTACAGCTGAGCTCTAATTGCTAAACTGCCGTTTTACAGAATTATTACAGTTAACATTACTTCATTTGATATCATAAATCAATAATGTACAATTTTACAGCATTTGTTAATCTGTTATTATTATTATTATTATTATTATTATTAATTGTCAATTAATTACGATGGATTAAACATATAATCTCACTATTTTTACTGAACAATTATCGAATAAGCATGTGTCCTATTCTGTATAGTGAAACATCTGTGTCTCATATTTTAGAGCAGTCAATGCAATTTATGAAAGAAGTTGATTAAATCTGTGTGTGTGTGTGAAAATAATTCAGATGTAACTCCCTTTGTAATCATTAATATTTTTTATAAGTAACTGTAATTTAACTACGCATTTTTTTCTCAGTAACTGTAATTAATTTCAATTACATTTACCCGGTAATTAAACTTTTTAATTCCATTTCATGTAACTGTTCATACATTATTTTGTTATCGTTCTCGAGCTTATTTTTTGGGTTAATTTTATACAATATGAAATGTGAATAATATACTTGTATACAGAATATAAAATGAACCTATAGATTAATGAATGCTTTATCGTTCGTTGTTAGTCAAATGCATTTACTAATATTAATAAATGACTTTATTCTAATCAAAGTAAATTCAGGTTACAGTACACTTTATTTTAAGGTGTCCTTGTCTTGTTACAAGTACTGAGTAATATTAATTAACTATGTACTTACTATATGGTTAGGGTTAGGATTAGGGTTTGGTTTAGGGTTACTTGCATGTAATTATGTATAATTAAGTGTTATAATAGTAAGTACATGTAACGTTACAAGGACATCTTAAGTGTTACAGAAATTGAATTATAGGGTCAAGAAAGGTGCTTTTTTTTAACAAAGTCGAATATAATAGCCAATGTAACACAGACATTGTATAAAAAGGCCTGTGTATATAATGAATGTATAATACCATACCTCCAACTGAGTTTCAGTAATCCTGTACTATATACAGAATACAAGTGATCAGACATTAACACTCCTAAAAATGGATTCATCTCTATGTAGGTTTCAGTATGAGGTGTTCAGTGATTAGCTTAATCCGTCAGCCTAATTCCAGACTGTAAATGAAGTACAATCCAAAATCTAAGTAGAGCACACTAAATTAACTAATTAGTATACAGCTTCAGATCAAGGATTTAAAACCCATAGTACCATAGTACATCAGCTTACACAACAACACTAAATGACAGTGTGAATATTAATTTCACACTTAAGCTATATTACTGAAACCTTAATTACCATGGCATAGGTCTACCACAAAGATCTGCATGTGAACAGCAAAAATACTGATTTTATTACAAGGCTCTTTGCAATTCTTTATCAATCAGTCATGAATAATGACAGCTGTCCAGGGCAATAGTATAACTGGCCCTCATTTAGGCAACGAAGGCTCCTTCATTCATAACTGAACCTACTCTTCAGTCTAAGATAAAAATAATAATAATAATAATAATATAAACGTTATAATTAATATTTACGTCAGTGTATCTATTTATTCAGCGCAAGAAGCCTTGCAACTGATTTTCTAATTGATCTGCAATTATGTTCATTCTGCAACCCTCGCAAAATGGCGCACAGTGAGCTTCTGTCATCACATCTCCGTGAGCGCGCAGACACACCAAAGCGCACCTGCGCATCACAGCGACCAGATACGATTTATGATTTAAACGATTCAATTAATGAGTACACACCATTGTGACCAATGCAAAGCAGTCTCAGGGCAATGCGTGTTAAATTTCAATAGACTTATTAGAGACAAGTTTGCATTTTGATGCTAAAAATCAAGTATTTATCAATAGCTGTTCAGTAAGATGTCTTCGTTCGCAGAGGCGGTTTCGCCTATGGACCTCTCACATCGCTCATGGTTGTTAGCACAGAGGATAAAGCGTTAAATAAATAAAAAGCAAATACAACAAAGGTGGTTATTTCCCTGGAAGGACGACTGTAATTGGAGAACCCCCTTTATTGATTTGTTATCGACTAATGGCCTTATGTAATGTATTGTAGAATGGATGAACAGAAAAAAAAGCTTGCTTACGCTGCTCTTTGGAGCTTCATTAGTTAATGCTATGATGGTCTGTTTTGCTGTATTGTAATCTGTAAGAGTTAAGGCTCATCTCTCACCAGGCTCGTGGATCCCTGGGTTATCGCTCATCTCCAGCACGAGCAGCTCTCGGCCCTCGTAACTCTCGCCCACCGTGTAGATGCGGGTGATGGAGGGGCACTGGAGCCAAACGGACACCAGCGCTTTCCGCATCTCCTCATATCGGTGGTACTCAAAGGAGATTCCTCCTTCCCCCGCAGCATCCCCGCCTGAGGCCAGGGCCAGCATCAGCAGAGCCCCGCAAAACACCGCCGCCGTCATCGCTCCCGTCTCGTCCCTCTTAGCGCTGCTGTCTGTTTTTCTCTCGTTTCTTTTCTGTGTGTCTGTCTCACTGATTTTCTGTGTCGTGTCCTGTATGAACCGCAGAACTGATGCGTGAGCGCGAGTCCTGACTACCTGTTTAACCGCGGGGACGGGCGTGAAACCGCGGACGTGCAGCGCGAAGATTACACGCGCAATTGGTGAACGCGCACGGTGCTACCCCTGCAGGGGCGTGGCTTATGTAATGACGAACGAAGTATCCGATGGTCAGATTTAATTAAATGTAAAAACACTCTTATGAATACTGACTTAAGTAAAGCTCAATTTAAATATTCTTAAGTAAACGCCTTACTGCATCTGAATGGTGGGTTGATGAGACTGTGATATGTGAACATTACAAATCACCTAAAAATAGTCTTTTACTCATCCACAAGTCATAAAAAAGTCAGTATGAACTTCTCCTTTTACACATAAATTAATTTGGGGGTTAATTTGGGTTTTTATTAACTATTTAGAAATATAATTTTGTTCGTTGTTAGATGAAATTTGTTATTAATGATGCCACATCACTTTATTGTAACACTGAATTATTCATTTTTATATTTTAAAATTAATTTATCACACTAATACTAATTAATATCTGACAAATATACCTAATGTGTCTGTCCATAAACTACTAATGCAGAAATTACTTACCCTACTGTCATTACTTGTAAAATATGTTGAAATTTTATACTTGTGCTCTTTATTAATGTAAAATTCATTTTTCATTCTTCACATGAGGACGTAGAAGTATAACATCATTATTAAAGGAACTAGGTTGTAATACCCAGCTTTCATCTTAATATTCTGTAATATTCAGCTTTCAGATGAATCAGTATGAATCAGAAAAAGAAAAAAAGACCTTTATCACGGTTTTTGTGGTCACATATGATTCTTTACATACAGTCACATGTATATCCCACCTCATATGACATTAAATATATTCTGTTCCAGGACAGTTTACCCACCCCATGGTTCTTTACATACTGTAATATGACATTTAACTTGTATGTTGATCAGTGATGGGGAATGTGAATCTGTAGTCAAAACACATTTTAGGATGTTTGGGAGTTTGCAGTTTAAATAGACCATAACCAAAGTCAATGTTTCTGTTAATTTGTTTTTATTAGGTTGCCTTTAATAGAACAAGCTAACATCTCAATTAGCTTTCTCCCTTATGATCCAAAAGTGTTTTTTGTTTTAGTTTTTGTTTTTTAAATCATTCTTCCCCCCAAATCCTTTCCAAGGCACATCTATATGCTATAGGTGGTAACTGTGGAGGTTACAAAATCTTTACAGAAACTGAGCAAAAACTCAGGTAAAGCAACAAAGCAAAAAAAGAAAAGAAAAGAAGGCATTACAAAAATAACAATTTATCCCAAATCTTTGTTTAGGTGAAAGTAAAGTGCTTATGAGGAATAATGTCATTATCACTTGAAACAGATTAATGTTTATAATAATTGAGAGCACAGAACATAGGCTGAAATTCTTTCATTCATAACCGTCCAAACATTCCTTTGGAGTACCATGACCAGTGGTCTAATGATGACAGCGGGGTGTGTTTTTCTCTTTTCTAAGGCACGTTGCTGTAAAAAGCTGGCATTAATTTAAATCCATTCAGTCTGATTTTAAATACTTTACAGTGAGTGTGTGCAGCAGGAGGCAATGCAACAGCATCAGACCAACCAAAGCCCACACAAGAGTCCAACAAAACAGATAGATTGCTGTGGGTGATGGTGAAGTGCATCCTTGTAAATCAGTCGCTCTTCTCAGCTTTATGAAGTGAGTAATGTTTCTTAAATTGGGAATCGGTGTTGAAAAGTCTGTCCCACCAGGTGAATGTAGATCCATAGTTGCCCACAAAATTCATGTGGTGGAAGTCATGGAAACGAGCTCCAGCGTAGAATGGAATCAAATGTAGGGGGTTAAGAGGAACGTCGTAACCACTAAAGAGAGGACCAAAGAAGGAGCGTCAAAGAATGTAACAAATAAGCTACTATAAAATACCTTAGTAATCCATTTAATATTTAGTTTGATTTCCATAAAATTCAGAGAATTACCATTATAGCCAAACATGTGAATTAAAAAAAAAGTGGTGCCCACATAGTTCTGGTGATGTAGTTTAATTGTGCACAGGCTATCAAATAAATACATTATCAATATAGTGCCCTCTAGTGTTGTAATAGGTTGTTATCAGCATGATATGTGTTGACATCATAAAATGTATTGAACCAGACCATAACACTGGTGTTCATTTTGGCCAGCTATTTTATAATTCCTCTTAGTCCTATGTCAAATGTTCTTTTTAGATTTTAGCATATTTAGTCTACATTTTCATTTTTTTTTTTTTAAATCAAGGTTTAGTTGACTAAAGGGGTGTGAATTTTAATCCAGGTTTAGTAAATAAATCTCAAAATGGTAATTGTAACCATGACTATTGATTAATTAGTACTTTTCGTAATAAACTGTTATTAATTTTCACCTATAAGCACAAATCAACAATGTCAACTCAAATACGATTTCTTTGACTTGTTTACTCGTTGACTTATAATTTATTATATCATTATATCAATGAACTCTACTTCAAACTGGTAAAACTAACATTTTTCTTTTAAAACAAGAAACAAAACTTTGTATCGTCACATTTAGGTTGCATATGTGCATTTATTCAGCAAGCACCATCACAAACAGTATAGTTGAAATCTATATTTGGATTTATTATTTTGAGTTAATTATTATTAGCTAAGCTATGTTCACGGATGAAAAGCCTAACCACCTGCGCATGACTTTTACTTGCACAGTGAATAATATATATTTGCTTTCCCGTCTATTAAAACACACGTGAAAGTACAGTCTCTGTCCAGTACGAGGTTTTCACAAAGCTCTCTCCATTTCGGAAATGCCACGCCAAAATATGTTCTCGCTTTATTTTGTTGACTGTTCCAATATCCAATTCGGCTTGTATACATCTACATTTTTTGGGATTGTGGAGAGTGTAGTTATGATCCATGATCCATGATATCGAAATGCACAGTAAATAACTACCACTTCCGCATTTGTCCACACGTGTTGCCGTAGTATTCACAGGCAGAAACCGAGGATAGTGCGGATATTGCGTCATTGTTTGGCGACAATAGACAGGGACGGTTCATTATTTAAAGCTAGAATTTCTTTAAATTTACAAATCCTAAATAAATTAACACTACATCCACAAAATTGCAGTGTGTGTACTGAGCTCACCTGTGAACATCGATGGTTTCAAGAAGCCGGAAAGCGACCCAAGCCCAGAGCAAAACCATATGATTGCAGAAGACCATGATGCCAATAAAGAATCCAGCCCCCAGAATCAGAGTCTCAGCAGGGTGGGCATATTCTGCCTGCATGCCAAAAGGAGCCTAAAATACGCAAAACGAAACATTATCATTTTCATTAATAAGAAGAAACTTAAATAAACTAAACAATAAATAAGCTACAAAATTACCAGCGGTTTAACAATGCATGTTTTATTTTAATACATGATAAAGTCCTAAATAATTATTACTTCTAAGACATTTTATAATCAGTTAAGTACAGTAAGGTGACACCAGAATATACATTTATTATTTTTAAATATTATTATTTATTTATTACTCAGCTAAAATAGAATTATGATAGACAAATGCCTGCACTCTGTCCCTGACAACATACATTTTATTTCTAATTTATTCATAATAATTAATAAACATAAAAGGTCAATTGCATAAGCTTCTGTGTCCTGTGTCTATACATTTAGCTCTCTTTCTACGTACATTGTTTACTGTTTATATGTAAATTAAAAGCTTAAACATTTTTGTGATTTTTTGGGAAATGAACTCTTTACAATATATATTGTCACTATCCACGATAAATATTGTAGCATTTTTGTATTGTGACACAGTATATTATTACACATTTATATATTACAATCTAAAACTAACATAAAAACACTTTAAAGTATAAATTCACCAAAAATTCCTCTTCAAGTCTATCATATAGCTTCCTTTTATCTGCACATTGTGTGTGTCTTTGTGAGACTGCAAGTAACTTACAGTGAAGTCATGATGGACTTTATGAATGTATTTGTAGATTCTGCGATGATGTAGGGCTCGGTGGAGGAAGTAATGCCATGTGTCTTCAATTACTGCACAACCAAAACACTGGGCCAATACAAAGGGCCTGAGATGGTGAAAAAGATTATTAAAAAAATTAAAACAAGGCCTACTGGCTTTAAAAAAAGATTAGTTTGAAGTCACAGTACAACCATAGGGCACTGAATGTAACTTCATAAACCTATTATGATTTTATTATGATAACTTATGATAACTTCAGTCTTTCATAGTTTTTAGTCACGTGAAGGCATTTACTAAATTTCGCCTTTTAATATCTGCATTTTACTACAATATTACTTGGCAAATAACTGGCTGTCGGTGGAGCAAAGCTTCGTTTTGGGCGTTCCTATAAGAGTGTGATGTCATATGAAAACTATCAATAAACGTGAGAGGTGTTCTCACCAGCGAGGCATGGAGTCCCAGTCGTAAGGAATGCTGAAGAACTCAGTAAAGTAATACGTCCCGCAGATGAGAGGTAGCTGGATACAAAAGTGGTTAAACAGCAGCATCTTAAAGCACTTCCACTGTTTCTCCCATGTCTCTGGTTTGTCCTGGAAGCACATTGACAAAACACGTACAAGCAGTTAAGATTTTTTTTCTATTTTTATCCATAAAAAAATATTACAATTAAAATAGTAAGAGATGAAAAAAATCCTTTGATTCCACATACCGATTGGATCTTATATTTCTGCATGAAAGGGAGAAACTGAAAGATAAATCCAGGCAGACAGAACAGGAAATAGATCAGTTCGTGGACGATGAGCGAGCCCCAGGTGGCGATCTGGAATTTACTATAGTTCTGCAGCATGTGGTTCCATGCGTGCTTCAGTGGTTCCTGCAGTGGATTTTTTGGAAGAAATGAATCCACAAACTCCACCGCCAGATACGCTGAAGACAGAATGTTGGCTGTGCCGTTCACCTCCATGGCAGCGAGTCAGTGGGACTCTCAGAATGTGTAACTGCACAAACAAAGATTAATGAGGCTCAGTTATCCTAAAGTGAGGCCTTCCTGAAGTACAGGTAGTTAATATGGAAGTGCATAGTATCAGGACTGAACATGAGTTACTCTACATCTTCATAAGTCTGACAGAGAATCGAAGTCTTTCCAATCCTAAGATCCAAGTTTAAGATGAATAAAAAGATGAGTTGACGAGAAATGTAAAGCCAGTGCATTAATTAATGTTAACAAACACAACTTGTGAATGCGTTAGTAACTGCTAAAATTAGCATTAACTAAGATTAATAAATACTGTAAGTATTGATTATTCTTAGTTCATGTTAACTATAACGTTAACTAATGAACTTTACTGTAAAGTGTTACCGTTTTATATTACTTCATAATATTTTTGTAGCCAGACAAGATAAAATCAGCTGGTCTGCTTGCATAACCATAAATACTCAGATTTACGAATACTTTAATATAACAGAGACACTATAATTGATTATCTTTAGGATGCATGAGATTTTTGTAGCCAGACAAGAAAGATCAGCTTGTAGCATCTCCATAAATAATCAAATACACAAATGCTTAAATATCACAGACACACTGTAATTGATTATTTTAGTCATATTGCTGCATAATGCATTAACTGGTAAGTCTATTAAATGCACTGTGTTGTATATTTACCTTCTCGCGTGTTTACATTATTCTGCAACTCTAATTGAATAGGGCAAATAAAAGGCGCAGTTATTTCTCAATCTAACCTTTCTAAAATCATATTACAACTAATATCTGAATGTAAGAGTCTGTATTTCTGCACGGACGGCTTGTGGACTCACCTGTGAGAAGCTGTTCTTCTACCAGCGACAGCAGTACTGTCGCTTTTAATGTAACAGGGCTTTACATATGACCATTGGCTGAGACAAGAGCAGACGATGTGTGAGGGCAAAGGCTGGGCGCTCATTGGCTGTGGCAAGAAGGAGATTGACGTATGCTGGCAGAGGCCACGGACTGATTGGCTGAGGGAACGAACTGACGATAGTGAGACCATAGACATATAAATACATAGACGCCTCATTGGCCGCTCGACCGCACGTTAACGTCGCCGCCATGTTGGTCCGGGCAACACTCCTTAACTCTCATATCGGGACATTGTTACTGTTTCCTCGGCTGATATTCACACGCACACCTGCTCGTGCAGCGACATCCAGCGGCTTAGAAACCCCCTGCATTTATCATAATAAACCAAGTATAAACTCATGCATCTATCTCGCTGTTTCTTAACAGGTTTTTTCTTATGGAGATAATCGTAGCGCGGGTCGTATGCTGGGAAACAAAGGGAGGGTACTATGAGAATCATTAAACTTCGAAAGCCTTAATTTATAACTAATGTTAAAAAGTGTAATATACTATACCGAATTAATGACTAATATTCATTATAGATATTAATGACTTTCCCCCAAGTTTCTCTTCAGCCTAAACATTCATAAATGTAGCATGTTCTTTACAGACAAATAGGCCTACAGTAGCTATTGGGACAGAATGGTAGCTAGTAATGGAAATTAAACAATTTAAAGACGTAATTCGTATAAAAAATATATAGTGCAAAAAGGATCTCATCAGTAAGACACTGTTCATTAGTTCACTTAGGAGACCAAACCCCCCAACAAAAAAACTCCTCTCTTCCCATAGTTGAAGACACACTCATTTATGAAAATAAAATGCGGAATTGTATTGAAATGTATCTTTATTTAAAGGAAGTACTAGAGCGCGTTGAAGTTTCGCATCATTTGAATTTCATTAACATTCCATTACGTCACAGTGCTTCAGAAGAAGTGATAGACGGCGGGAGCAAATTCACATTTACTTATGCATTTAGCTGATGCTTTATTTCTAAGCGAGTTTGACATTTGAAATTGACAGTATTCTACAATAAGTAGCTATAAAAGTCTTTTCACAGTCTACAGAGATAGTGTTTTCAAGATTTGACTGTCCTACTGGACATCATGTCAGTTACATCATCCCAGTTCAGTGTAGTTGAGAGTGAAGGTGTCCCTGACCTTTATGGGTCCAGAAGAGACACATTCTCTGTTGAGTTAGAATGTTTTAATAGGCTGGATGTGTTTAATCTAGGCACCATCAATGTCTATGGTGAGATAGACGATGGTAATGATTATATAGGCCTAGAGGAGTTTAGTCTTAGCAGTGGCTCGTCTGAAGATGAAACTGAGGCCAGTCTGGTCAGCTTTGATTCATACTCCGACGAGGGAACATTTGTCAGTAGGCATGATACGAAAATCCGCTGTGGCTGCATGTTAATGCATGACAGTGGATGTGAAGATAGTCTGGGTTGGCTGAGCATTAGCAGCATGTCTTCTTGTGAAAGCCAAATCGATCACAGTCCTCCAATATGCAACATATGCCTCAATCCCCTCAATACATCCTCAAATTCTGTAGAAGCAGCATGGTCTTCAGATAGCATGGATGTCCATAGTGACAAACAAGCATCTTCTATAGAGTCTACATCTATAGGAGTGTCACCTGTAGATGTGGACAACAGTGCAGGTAAGATTGAAAATACATTGGAAATTTGGACAAGTACACCTGCGCTACAGTATAACAAGTATCTAGAAACAATAAAGACTCCCACAACGGTCTCTCTGTGTCACATTTAAGATTCCTTTACATTGTTGCATATTTTGCATAGAAGTAATTTTAAATAAATGCACGTAGTCTTAATCACAACCATGCTGATGTTTAAAGCAAAGGCACTCTGCTCATGTGTTATTGGTTCTCTAACTGTAGTCCTTTAAGTTTAATATGTATATTTTTATCTTTATTTTCTCCCTGCATATCATGTGTGATGCTCTTTACTGATTCCCCAACCACCTCTAGCCTATGCAAAAACTCTGAGGCAACTTTGGGGCACTGTTAATTTTGTGCCTATACAATAATGACAGAACATATTTATTAAATGTAAAGTCCATTAAGTGAATGCTTCTTCATTTTAGAAAACCATTTCAGTCTAAGGAAGAGAGTGAAGAACGGGATCTGTTCATTCTTCAGGAGGGCATGGAATGCTATAAAGTATCCTTCACTCTGTTGTGAAACCAGAGTGTTGTGAAACCATTTGTGCCTCCACCAGATGCCTGGTGGTAAATGGAGCTTTGAGTGCCAGCAACCACTTCATAGGTGAAGGTGGACATGACAGTAGCCTGGATCTGTTAAGTATTAGCAGTGGCATATCCTCCACCGAGGAACGAAGTGGGGCTTGGCAGAATGGTCCTGCTAGAGAAACATGTACATGTTCCGACTGCGTGAACATGTACACAACAGGGTCTTCAATGAGCCTGGAGGAGCCGAGTGATGAAGAGGCGCCTTCTTTAGACACTGTGGAGAACAGCACAGGTGAGAATGAAATTACAGTAAAAATACAAGCACAGTATACTAGCATATGAGGATGATTCAGTCTTTTTGAACAAGTCTATTAACTGAATGATTTTTGTTTTAGAAAAACGCACCAGTTTGAGGAAGAAAATGAAGAAAGGGATTTCTTCATTTTTCAAGAAAGCATGGAAGCCCTTAAAGTGGCCCTCCTTCTGCTGCGGCTACGAGACCAGAGTTGAGCCATTTGTGCCTTTACACAAGGACTCAGAGACGGACCCAGAGCCAGATGATCACAATCCACACTTTGTTGCAGAGCCCTTTGGTTTCAAGCCAACTGATGGTAAGTCTGCTGCCATGATTACTGTAGTAGCCCTCAAAAACAAACAAAACTTTAATCAGTATTTTATTTTACACAAACTACAATAGCAAAATTTACGCAAAACATATTATAACATTGCTTGTTTTGTTTTTTTGTATGTTTTTTTAGCTTTTCAGCAGTTTGACCATGAAATGGTAATGATACGATCAGGAAGCTTTGGATTTCTGTGAAACAACTCAAGCCCACCACATCAGAAACAGAGAGCTCAGACTATAGCCTTC
>JAUCMR010011048.1:0-15348 GCA_032357425.1 Enteromius argenteus | reverse complement strand
ATACACTTTTGGTGGATCTGAACCATTCTGCTTTAAAGCAAAACAAAAAAGCACTTTCAGAGAAAACAAGCATGTGTGTATTTGGACTTTTGACTCCTGAGGTACAGACCTGTGACAGCTGTGTGTGTGTGTGTGGACAGGCGAGGGTTTTAACGCTGAACTCTGAGTGTTATCTGCTCAGAAAAGTCCATAAAGGTCCTCGCACAACATAAACGTACATTTAATCGTAAAAGTCAACAGCGCTGAGCAAACATCTCAAACAGACACGCAGCGCTTTATTAGACGACTACAACCAATCCCACGCCTCTTTAATTAAAAACAGCCCTTTGATAACATTACATAAAGCAGCATTCAACAAACTCATAAATGTAACAGTATATCTGATCAGAAGATCTAGAACTGAGAAATCACATGACCTCCTATCTGGTTTCCCATGATTAACTGCGCTGGAAAGCAGTCGGATCAAAGGAAGCAGGTCAGGGGCCGAAGTCGTCGCTCAGAGGACTATTTCAGGACAGAGCTCGTCAACGATAAACACTATAACAGCGACTTCCTGTGGACGTAAACGCTTGTTTATCATCGGAAGGGTCATGTTACAACACCGCGTCTGTTTATATTGCTCCGTTTATCATGTGAATCATGCAAACAAGCCCCGCGTCTCTGTTATTAGCAAATCTACAGATCAAAAGACAAAGACGCTTAAAAAGTCATGTTACTAAAGAGATTTCAGTGTTAATCTTAATGTTTTCAATGCATGTTTACACTGTTCAACATTTCGGTCTCAGCATGAGTCTTCTGCTCAGTAAGGCTGCATTTATTTGATAAAAAAATACGGTAAAAATCACGAAAAATGTGAAATATATTTACAAATTCAAATAATTGTTTTTTATGTGAATATCTAATATAATGTAATATATTTCTGAATTTTTATTATTATTATCATTACTCCAGTCTTCAGTGTCACATGATCCTTCAGAAATCATTCTAATATACTGATTTGCTGCTCAATTATCAGTGTTGAACACAGCTGTCCCGCCCAATATTTTTCTGGAAAATGAAAAAGAACCGAATTTACCTGAAATGGAAAACTTTTATAACACCATAAACGGCTTTACTGTCACTGCGTTTATTTCAAAATAAATCTAGACTTATTCAATCTTAGACTTCTAAAAACTCTGTCATCAAAATGTATATATGCCAGACTATTCCATACTGCATAGTCCTATAATGTCTAAAAAAAACAAATAATCTGCACTTTTTTTTTTCTTTCTGCACCACTTGCACTTTCACCAACAGTTATATTAAATCATTTGATTTTACTTCTGCTCTCTGTAATTGTACTCTGTGCAGTGACAATGACAATAAAGATGAATCTAATCTAAGATGGATCTAATCTAATCTAAACGGATGATACTGATCATTTTAAAATGCTCAGAAATGGATGATTTATCAACCTGACCGACATATATCAGCATACACAAAACATGCATCTCCAGTTTACTAAAAATCCCTCTCACACATTAACAGTCGTTCCTATATTATCAGAAATAGTCACAAAACTGATTCCCATTTGTTAATTTGGTACTTCTAAACAAAATAAAATAAAATGATTTTGAATTCATTTTTTTATTTGCCATTTTTTATACTAAGTCGTTGTTTTTTTTAAAAATCATTTTATTATAATAATTTTAAAAAAGTCTAAATATAGACAGAAATGAATACATTTTGCCTTAGCAACCAGCTGAAAAATATAATTTTTTAAATATATTTTTAAACATGTCTTAATACTGTCATTTTCATTACGTTTTAGTTTTTTGGTACAAAAATGAGTAATGAATGGGTAACTTGCTGAAAATAAAATAAATGGTAACTTATTTTATATATTTGACTTTTTTTCTACAAGTAATACATTTTTCTAAGGTTTCAGTTTTTAGTAACCCTGGACCGTGCTTTTCTGAAATCTTGTTGTGGACTTCATTGTGAAGGCTGTATGGGAAATAAAAGCCTGCCGACGGCAAAGAAAAATGAAGAGAAAGAGCTCGCACATACACGAGACGGTGATAAGAGATGACGGACGATAAATCACAAAGGTTTTTACCTGCAAAAACGCGCCAAGAGCAACAGATGAGAGCGAGATACGCGGGACTGAGAAAGAGAGCACAGACGGAGGAAATGAAAGGCTCAGATGAAAAGCAGAGAGCTGCACCTGAGTGTGTTTGACGCTGAACACCGGCAGGCTTCACTTCTTCTCTGAGCGCTGCTCTCAATGAGTAATTACAGCGTTCAGCTCCACTGATGCTGCTGCGCCGAGAACACGTCCAGCATCACTGCTTACTGTGTGTGAGACGACACCAAGCCTGCATTTATTTGATCAGAAATACAGTAAAAATAGTGAAATATATTTACAATTTAAAATAATTGTTTTATATGTGAATATGTGTTAAAATGTCATTTATTTCTGTGATCAAAGCTGAATTTTCAGCGTCATTACTCCAGTCTTCAGTGTCACATGATCCTTCAGAAATCATTCTAATTTACTGATTTGGATTCTTGGATAAATAGAAAATTCAAAAGAGCAGCGTTTGTTTAAAAAGAAATGTTTCTAACATTATAAACATTTTTACTGTCGTTTTGGATCAGTATTAATTTCTTTATTTTGTTGTCTTACACATTTGCATGGTACAGTATCACGGTTTCAAGAAAAAGAATTAATCAGCAGAACTGTTTTCAACACTAATAATAATCAGAAATGTTTCTTGAGCAGCAAATCAGTATATTAGAATGATTTCTGAAGATCTGGAGTAATGATGCTGAAAATACAGCTGAACATCACAGAAATAAATTACATTTTACAAACTATTCACACAGAAAACAGTTGTTTTAAATTGTAATATTTCACCATTTCTACGGTTTAGTTTTTGTAGTGTACACTAATCACAACTTCAGGAAATACAGAATTGCTTTCATAAAAACAACAACAAAACTAGTTTGCACTTTCAGCCATGTTCATAAATCATGGTTAATATGTAGACTTGTTTAGTGAGTAGTTAAGGTTTATGAGTAGTTTAGTACAGTAGTTGAGGTTAAGGTTTTGTTGAATTATTTTCAGAACCATTTGAAACCTGCAGCCACAGAACAGCCCAAATAAACCCAGAAAATATCAAAGAATAATTATACAGATTACAACTAGTCCTAATTATAACCAAACACACAGGAGTGACGCTGTAGAGCAGGCTTCATCAAATCTTACCCTGGAGGTCCAATGCGCTGCAGAGTTTAACTATATCCCTGATAAAAAAAACTCACCTACCTGTGAGTGTCTAATGATCCTTATACACTGATTAACATGCTCAGGTGAGTTTGATTAGGGTTAGATCCAAACTCTGCAGTGCATTGGACCTCCAGGGTAAGACTTGATGAAGCCTGCTGTAGAGGATATGAGTGCGGCTTGACATGAAATTACAAACAGTGACAAGGTCCTGTACTGTGACATGCTATAACTCATTTATACAAAAAAGTTATAATAATTCTTACATTTCAAAATCTTAATGCTGAATTAAAAAAATATACAAATTATAATATTAATAAAAATAAAATAATAACATAAGCTGAAAAGTTAACAATTTCTTATAGTATATTATTATATAGTAGTATTAAACAAATATATATATATATATATATATATATATATATAAAAAAACACAAATATACACAAAAAAGGTGAAAACAGGATGTACACCTTCCCTTATGCATAGAAAACGCATTAATAATAATAATAATTTTAGTTAAATGATCTTTTTTAATTCTTAAAACCTTAATGCTTCATGAAAAAATATAAATAAAATGAAAAAAACAAAATGGGAAATATTCCTATTAAACAAATATTTTTTATTTCTTTTATTTCATTTTTTTTTACTAATCAAACGCTCTTATAGAAAAAAATATACACTTTGCCAAATAAATAAATAAATAAATCAGACAAGCAAGCAAGAAAGCTTTTATCAAACCTTAATGTATACATGAGCTGCTCTTCTAGGTTCTGAACACACTA
This sequence comes from Enteromius argenteus, assembly GCA_032357425.1. NCBI lineage: Eukaryota > Metazoa > Chordata > Actinopteri > Cypriniformes > Cyprinidae > Enteromius > Enteromius argenteus. The sequence goes on along the minus strand of JAUCMR010011048.1, from coordinate 11,297 downwards.
GACCCCGAGGGGCCAGAACGAGAGATAGTTCTGGATAAAATGTGCTGTTTGAGGAATATCTGATGCAGAACTCATCCTAAACAAACCTCCATTGTTGTCTGGGGTCTGTTGGTGTGTGTCTGCGGCCACCAGGAGGCATGATGATCTCCGAGACAAACATCTTAACTCATCTGTACGTGCTACACTAACTACCCGCTCATTACACTAATGAGTCTGTCATCGGCCGAGCCGTTTCAGTAAAGTGAGTCAGTAATATCTGTGTTAATGACGGGAGGTCTTCAAACAGAGCAGCAGTGTTATCAGAGCATCAGCAGATCAGCTCCAAAGCAAACACAAGCAGCCCTCATCGTACGCTCATTTATCTGTCTCTCTTTCATTCCCTCTCCAGCTCATCCAGCGCGGCCGGCTGCCAAATTCACCAGATAGTTGTCTGGACAGCTGCGAACAGACGGCCGGAATCACTGAGCCGGCTGTCAGAGACCCAAAACACGCTAAAACACCACAACAAGACCACAAGTTCAACTCTTAATACATTCAAAACTCTCCACCTCTTAAACCACTTTCCTTCGCTGATGACATCATCAAGGCCTCTCGGTTTTTGTTTTTTTAAACTCTTTCCTCCAATCATCTGCTATATTCAATTCCTCAGGAGGAAAGTCAGAACCTGTAAAAAAATCATGATTATGATGTCACACCCTCATTAACATATGACCACCCGTATTTACATATCCCCTACTCTTGTCCCGCCCTCATGGTCTGACTAACATAAGTGGATGCATATTAAAATAAATGAATAAATTATATATATACACACATACAAACAAACAAAATAAAAAAAATAAAATAAATAAATAAATAAATAAATCCAAAAATATATATAAAAAAAAAAACCGATATCTGTGTCAAATGTAGGATATTGGAAAAAAAACAACAAAACAATAAAACTATAAAAATAAATGCATAGGATGTGTTAAAATATATAAAAAACTGCTGTAAATGTGATAAAAAATAAAATAAAAAATTGTTTCAAATGTGTAGGATATATTTTTAAAAAATACTAAAATAAAAGAAGACAAAAATTTTAAATAAAACATTTGAAAGAAAAAGACTAAGGAAATAATAATAATAAAAAAAGCATACAGACATTGAATCAACAAATGCATCCTCTGCAAGCTTGTCTGTTCCCATGTCAGACTGTTTTTGGCCTCTACAAATAACTATGTTTCCATGAAGAGATCAATAAATCCTCAGCGGCTCGTGGAAAAGAGAAAATAGGCATCTATAGTTAAAGTCAAGTCTTCAGAAACCTCCGTCTATACTGCTGCGTTTGGACTTAAACATATGGTGAAGATGGTCTACACAAACTATAATTCAGAAAGACAGACAGAAAGAAAACGACAGATATAGAAAGCGTTTGAGACGTGCTTTAACAGAATGAGGAACAGCACTATCCACGTCCTCCTGAACTAAAGGAACAGACACACAGTTCATTTACTGACACTAGAGCAGATACAGCGATACAGAAATGAACATGCATGAAATTGTTATCATGGGTGCTTTAAAATACTGTGAAACATTACTTTCAATAAAGGTAAATAAATAAATAAATAAATATGTAAAATAAAAAAATATTAATAGTAAATAACTATTAATTTTTATATTAATTATTACATTTGAATAATGTTTGGATTTTTAGACTTTTAATTAATTAATTTATTTATTTTTTTTTTTGTGGGGGGGCTGGTTAAAAATAAATAAATGAAATACCAAAAAATATATAAAACTGAATGCTAATATATTAATATAATATATAATATAAATTTAATATATGCTAATAATTATTTGATGATATTTTTTGACCATGAATTGTTCAGATTTTTAAAATGTGTTTTTTGGATTCAGTGTCAATTAAAATAAATAAATAAATAAATAAAATAGCAATGAAATAAATTAAATAAAAAATTTGTCAAATGTGATGTCTTAAGAAATTATTAATTTAAATAATAATTCTGATTAAATCTTGATCTTTTTTTTTTCAAAATAAAATAAAATACGAAAAAATAATTGGTTAAATATTTAATAAAGTTTAATCCACTTTTAATGCTAGAGGAAAGGCAGTCAAAAAGTATTTACATGTTTTCAGCCTTTCAGATTTTTGTATTTGCTCTGGTGCTTATCAAATAACACCAAGACATTAGATAAAAATTAGATAAGACATCTGAAAACATTAATTCTGCATTATTATTTTTTGTTTAACCTGTTTGAAACATTTGTTTATTTTGAACATTTAAAATGCAACACCTAAAATTCATATACGTAGCATATTCTTTTGCTATGTGAAAAAAACAAACATACTAAATATGAGGACAACACAAGTGTCTGCAACTTTATTCAAAATTATGATAAAAGCTTCAGCAATTATAAATCACATGAAAAGGATGTCCTCACACGCCTACAGCAGATCAGTAGAAATGCACTTCACCTTTAAACAACACACTTAAACTCAGAGCACAGAACAGGGGTCTGTTCTGCTGGAGTTTATTCATAGGATGGAAACGGCCATATGGAGGAGCGATCAAAGCTTTAGAAAGGTGTCCATATTTCTCTACATTTCTTTCTGTCCTCCTGATCACATGAGATGAGCCTTCTTTAAATGTCACTGATGGTGGCTGTTTACTGTGTGCATATTGAGCTCCATATGGCCTCTGTTTTGCTTTTACACAGTTGGTCTCTGTTGTCAAGAAGCAGAATGTGTATGTGTGTGTGTTTGTTCACATACATTGCATACATACACACACTTCTAGAGTGAAATATTAACTGCCAGCATTCAAAACTCGTCAATGGAAGACCAGCTGTTCCCAACCCCCAACACACACACAGTCCATTCCAGCTTCCCAAATTCCTCTGCCATCTCCTCTTGTGAGCGTCCAGAAACACACTTTACACAAGAATGCACACAGAAACATGAATACATGACCAACGCATGGCAAACGTGACGCGCTGCGTACTTCATGTGCGTTAGGAGAAAATCATTCAAAATCACGAGGAAGCTTAAATAAAGTAAAATCATGCTCTCTGTAATGCTGAAATATCATTCACAGCTCCTGTACCTAAAAATTAAAAAAAATAATACATTAAAATAAAAATATTTTTAAAACCCATAAAAATGACAAAAACTTAAACAAAATATAAAACAGTGCTGTAATGGCATATAAATAGATAATATTAAAATAACTGCACTGCTTCTTATTGATTCTCTTTTTGATTCTAAAATAGCTTTTTAAATGAAGGAGGGCATTGAAAGGCATATTTTCTCTTCTGTTGTATGAAAAACAAATAAATCACTAAAACATTGCAAAGACAGAACTATTACCTACAAGCATCTTGTGTAAATAACATACAAATGATGCATTAAAGTCACATATGACTGCAAAAACACTAAAGATACTTTACATATGATCCATGACAAAGAATTATAAACACTGAGCACATGAGATGTCTGCTGTGGAAGAACATTCTGGCTGCTGTCCTGTAGTGCACACTCACTAGGGTAAATAAATGACCCTCAACAGGCCCCGATCACATCTGCTCGTAAATAAAGTCATTGGTCTTACTTGGCAACCCTTGAGAATCTCTGACATGAGGGGGAGAATGAGACATGCTTTAGCTCAGTGGCTTCTGAGGCTCGTTTCAGCTGCCTATGAAGACAGCAAGGGAGCCACCTAGGGTTTTGTAACAGAGTTTGTGTCCAACTAGGCCAGAACTAGGCCCCTTAGCAAAGACTTCAGTATGATGATTGTTAAGAAAACAACACATACACAAAGAGAGAGAGAGAGGGGGTCAAACACTTTCCCCTCAATTACATGCAAACAGTGTCCAGTGTTTCCCACACTCTTATTCACCCACTCAAATAACACACAACACGTGTGGTGTGATGCAGATCTCTCAGAGGTTTCTACTGTTAGTTAGAATAACAACAATACATGGTGCACATTAAAAAATAAATAAATTAAATTGATTAAAAGTGACAGTAAAGTCATTTATAATATTACAGAAGTTTTCTATTTCAAATAAATGCAGTTCTTTTGAACTTTCTATTCATCTGTGAATGGTGAAAAATAAAAATATTTGTCAGCACAACCATTTTCAACAGTGATAATAATCAGAACAGTTTCTTTAGCAACAAATCAGCATATTAGAATGATTTCTGAAGGATCATGTGATACCGAAGACTGGAGTAATGAGAAATAAACAGAAATAAATTACATTTGAATAGAAATTGAATAGAAATACACCTGTGCTACTGATGACTGCTTTTGTGCTCCAGGCTAACAAATAAATACATTCTTGTCGAGCATAAGAGACTCATTTCAAAAACATTACAGAAATCTTACCCCAAACCATAGAGCAGTAGTTTATTTAACATAATATCACGCATTTCACGTTTTGTATAAGTGGGAGATTCCTTTCTGCATCTGCAAGGCTTTTATTAAACCTTTATTAACCAAATCCATCCAAATATCTATACAGAAGTCTGCTATACTGTAAGAGAGACTGAGAGAAAGTGACAAGCAGGCTTCAGTCAGACAGTATGTTTGTTTACGCTGCGATGCTCATCCTCACACAGGTTCAGACACACTTGTTTGTTTACGCTGTCCTGTTATGCCGATTTCAGATAGCGGCTCTAAAAATAATCGTGCTCTGTAAAGAACGGCCGTGAAGTGTTACAAGGGCTTTGATGTTTGAATGACGGCTACGGGAAAGACCTGTCGGCATTCCTGCCTGCTATACGCACGCATATCAAATAACAGCTCCGGCGTGACACGCATTGTCTGTTTATAATGTTGCTGCACTGGGACACGCTTGTGTGTTTGTTCTGATAGCAGCCTTTGATCTTCTCATCTTGATCTTCCATGCACATTACTCCCCCGTCACGCGTGTCTGTGCTGCACGGAACAAAGACAACAAGAGGAAACTCAAATATGACATAGCTATTTGGATATTTCAACTGATGCAAGAGGGACGACATTCCTTTTTGATTTGTATTTGCATTTGTTTTGCATTCAATCTGACAAATTCACAGACTGCAAAAAATCTTGTTCAGATGTTGATGCATTAATAAAATAACTAATACATATCTTAAATAATAGATAACCACCACACTTTTCCAAGTATATTTGAACAACTTTGTATTGAAATATTTTGTGCTTAAATATGCAAAAGCTGCATTATGCAATTAAACATGCTCAAATTTGCATAAATGTTCTAGAACACTGTATAAAGCCAGGTTGGAAATTCTTGTTTGGTTTTGTTGACACATTAGAGTTAAAAGTTTTTACTGATTTTTGCATCACTCCATAAATTGGAAGATAAAGTTAAAAACATACTTTTCAGCATGCTTTATGGAAAAAAAAATAATAAATATTTATCAAGTGAGTGACATTTTAACAAACCCTTTTATGAAAACTCTAAGAATATAGATAGGAATAAAGCTGTAAGTTTTGAATATATGCTGAAGTGGACAAAAAACTTTTTAAAGATATGTATTGTAACTGAAATATACAACTGCAAATAGGCAAAGTTCAATAATAAAACAAGGCAAAGGATATATTAACAAACCCTTCAATAAAAACCTTCAGAATATAGATGGAAATAAATCTCTAAGTTATGATATATGCTAGTGCTGCTGAAGTGGAGAAAAAACTTTTTAAAGATACGTACTGTAATTGAAATATACAGATGCAAATAGGCAAAGTTCAATAAAACCAGGTGAATGATATATAAACAAACCCTTCTATAAAAACCTTCAGAATATAGATAGGAATAAAGCTGTAAGTTTTGGTGTATGTACAGTAAGTGCTGCGGAAGTAGAGAAACTCGCTTTGAGGAAATGGCCTTTAAAAATGTTTTATTTGAAATCTATAGATGTAAAAAGATAAAGTGTTTTCAGCGGTGCTGAAGTGGAGACTGAAGTGGAAAGTCATTTTAAGAAAACGGCCTTTAAAGATGATACAGAAGCTAACCCTTCAACAAAAAAAATCCTTTAGAATAAACAGAGAAATAAAACTGTAAATTTTGGTGTATGCAAGTCCTGATAAGATGGAGAAACAACTTACCGTCTTTAAAGATATGTACAGTACAGTGATTAAAATCTACATACACAAATTAATAAATTGTAATTAAAATCAGCAAATTATTTATGAACAAATCCCTCAGTAAAAACCTTTAGACTTTAAATGACAATAAATTTGTAAGTTTCAGTGTGTACGGTGTAAGTGCTGCTGAAGTGGAGAAAGAAATTCATTTTGAGAAAACAGATTTTAAAAATATGAATTGCAATTGAAATCTACAGACGCAAATAGATAAAGTGTATTAAAATAAACACTTTAATGTGTATTTAGTATCTTTTCTTTCTACTATACATCTTATGGAAGCAAAATAGACAAATAAAAAGTCCAATTTAAATTTAAATTAAGCATTTTTTCATGCAATTTTTGCATTGCATGAATTTGAAACAAGAATCTATGTGGAAAAGACCACTTGTAAACAGGTAAGCATTGCTTTGGTTGAATATCTTGCTCAAAGTCAAAGTTCATGCATTTCCATCGGTGGAGGCGGGAGAGCAGGCTCAAAATAGCCACTGTAAATGAAGGGCTTGCTCCATTTCTATTTACATTAGATTAGCATTTCAGATCCCAATTCAACAATGAACAATACAGTTCAAAGTTTTCCTATATGATACCGGTGTGCGGCCACATCGCAGATAAAAGCGTGTGGGGGAAGGTTATGAAAATAAGGCCAGAGTGGGAAAGTTATACAGGTCAAATGCTCAAAGGACAACGTACATGATAAACATGCTGGCAGCACATCAAACCCCATGCTCTCCAGCTGCTGTGGAGCAATAACAGCCATAAAGAGCAGAAATTCACATGATAAGCACATAAAGTCAGCATCGCACAAGTGTGAAAACTCAAGAATGAGTAAATCAGTGCTTCTCCACCCAGGTTTGGCGTTGGATGTCATTGTCAACATGTCTCCACAAATGTTTATTGCACATGCAAAATAATAATTAACAGCAGCCTGAAATATGGTCAGTTTTGAAATATATATATATATTTTATGCACCTGACATTAATGTGAACATGATACCTATTTATTTTATTATGCATGAACGAAAGAAGTCTCTTCTCACTAAGGCTGCATTCATTTGATAAAAAATACTGGGAAATGTTATTACAATTTAACAATTATTTTGCCTGTGAATATATTTTAAAATATAATTTATTCCTGTAATCTAAAGCTGGAGTATTAGCATCATTACTTCAATCTTCAGTGTCACATGATCTTTCAGAAATCAATTTAATAGTAATAATAACTATTGTTATTATTATTGTTATTGTTATTATTATTATGATTTCTGAAGGATCATGTGATAATGAAGACTGGAGTAATGCTAAAAATTCAGCTTTGCATTATAAATGAAGTGGAAATTGTTTTTTAAAATTTTAGTATTTTAGAATATTATGGAATTTTTTCATTTATTATTTTTTGAATGTACAATGGGTCCACAAAACTTGTTCATCATAAAAAAGGGTCATTACTTATAACCGAGCGCTAATAATATTTAGATAATAATAATATTATAGCAATAATTACACCAGAATTATTATTACTATTACTATTAATGCTCAATTATTAGAAATAGCTCTTTTTATTATGATCAACATTTTCTGGAACTGAGATGCCTTTTATTTTTCAAGGATTTGTGGATGAATATACAGCCCAAAAGAGCATTTATTTATTTATTTATTTATTTTTAAAGAAAGCTTTTGTAACATTATAAATGTCCTTAATGTCACTTTTGAAGAATTCTGAAGTCTGAATAAAAGTATTAATTTCTTCAAAACAAATCCTACAGAAAAAATTAAAAATACACATATTCAAATGATTTCTGAAGGATCACGTGACACTGAAGACTGGAATGCAATGCATTTTATAATTTGCATCAGGTTTTTATTAACCCAAAAAGACCTGCAGCCCACCTCTGGATGGCAACGCACCAGCTGAGAGTCACTGGTATAAATAGTTGGCATGGCAGCGTGGAAAAAGGAGCCCGTGTGACACGGAAAACCATGTAATGCATTTGTACACAAAGCCCCTGTGATATTCATACTGATATTAATGCGGCTCTGGCTGGACAAACGATCCAAACGCTCAATGCATGTGGCACACAAACACAATAGCAAAGCGTTAACCGCCAACCAGATCTAAACCGCATCCAGAAAACCTTCCGTGCGTTTCTAGTTACCTTTGCAGTCTTTCAAAGGCAGCTACTGAAACTCAAGCCCGGCTGAAGGGCGTGTCAGCCTCGCTCACCGTCTATTTATTTTTCCAGCCCATAATTTTCTCCCAAAGAGGCCTATATTACAGTCGCTTTGATTTTCCCGCTTTGCAAACTCTTGGGCACGTCAATGGTTGTTTGTTTGTGAGAGTGAGCTCTGAAGCCAGGCCTGGTCAGTGACTAGTTTATGATTTCTTTCTAAGGGGAGGTCGAAAGGGTCAAAGCGTTAACGTTTAACCCTTTCCACTACTGTAAGCTCTTCCTAACACGCGGTATCTGAGCTCAGACACACACAGGCTCGTCTGTCTATCTGGAAATTCCTCCCGGTGTCAGAGACTGGCCATCTGTCTCACTTCATACATGAGGCTTCTTTTGTGTCGCACGGATGGAAATCTCGGTCTTTGTGTGAGACGGACGGTGTAACAGATCCAGCAGCTGGATCCACTTTCACCGCTCTTAAAGAGACTTGACGTGCCCTGAAAGCACATGACAACGCATGCTGAACTAAACTGCACGTCAGCTACTTCATGAAAGCATTCAGAAGGTGCTGTCGCACGTGGCACTGCAAAATATCGGGAAAGATTAGGAAAATAATGTTTAAAAGGAGCAACAATATTGGGAGCATTATGATAACAAATTATAAGCATTAGTGAGGCACAAAATAAATTGTTATTGTACGGATATACTTAATCTACATTTAGAATACTTAATTATAAATATAATATAATATAATTTTTCAGCTTTATTATTAATTCTTTTTCCAAATACCTGGGATTTCCTGTATTGTAATGTTTAGTTTATTTTATTTTATGTTTTCTACTACTGTGCAGCCCTAAAAAAAGTTTAGATCTTTAAAATGACTCGATTTGTCATATTAAAATAAAATAATTTTGTCTTGTTTATTATTAAATATTCTAAACATCCTTAAAACGAAACAGAAAAGTGAAATAGCACAATAAAAGTTAATGTAAAACCCTAAAAAAGATGATGTTATTTGACTTGCTTTACATTATTTTGAAGATACTTATTAAAAAGACATGTTTGCTTCACTGCAGTCAGTCCCGTATGAAAGCAGCAGCTCTGTGCAGGACAAAAGGCAGATGGTTAAACAATGTCTCCTCAAAGCGATGAGCGACACGGTATCCGTTTACCAGCACGTAACAAAGGCTCGTTGCAGCTGCCACTTCAGACGCATTATACAGCAGATTCACATTCACACTGACCAGGAAAAACAACCGGTAACTGCCAAGGTCAATGAGACAGTCCAGTGATACGAGCAGATGCAAAAAACCCTTTACCTGCTGGGTGTCCAGTTCAGCCTTGCTGGTTAAACTAGTTAAAAAAACTGTTGCTGACCAGCAAGTCTTTTCAGCAAGGCAGAGGAACAGAAAAACAAAAAACTATTAGTTTCATGCATTCGGCACACGCTTTATTCAAAGAGTTTTATTTATTTATTTTCCCCCAGTAACAAAACAATGGTACCTGGATCTCAAAACAGAATGTATGTATATACAAATACAAATACAAATACACACATATATATATATAATGTATATGTATATACATACACACACACACACACATCCATTTATACATATGCTTCTTTATAATTCTATTTAAATAATTGTTTAAATTAATATTTATATAATTTGCATATTTATATTGATATATCAATTAAAAAAATATTTATTTCTATTTCTATATAAATATGTATTTGAATCAAATAAATATGGATATTTATATTTTTAATTCACTTATTTGTTTATATGCATATAAATAAACAAATTAATAAGTAAATAAATAATGCAAACATTTAACAAAACAAATATGTACATCTACTTATATTTAAATGAATTAATTTAAATAAACTAAACATTTATATTATGCTTATATTTAAATAAATAACATTCATATTTACATAAAATTTGCATGTACTCATATTCATTTATATATTTTTATATTAACAAACAAAACAAATAAATGTAAATGAATATTGATTTTTTTATTTATTATATATTTATAAATACACACACACACACTCACAAAAGCAGCTTTAAATACATTCATGTGATCAGTTTGAGGTTGGAACAGTGGGCTCCAAGTTCTCCATTGATTCTCCGGGCCGAGCTGTAAACGGTTCCTCCAGCCTGCGGCCAAACATGCGTCTGTTTGAGCTCATTTCACATTCAGAGCGAATTATTTCTCCAGGTCACAGATTAAAGCTATAGGCGCTGCTGCGTTTTCCAAATCGCCATTTCTTTCCCCCGTTTGCATGAAAACAGGCTCTGCAATAGCGGCAGGAAATTGAGACCGATCAAAGAGATAAAGCCATGCCGTCGGCCAATAAGAAGTTCCGAAGATGATTGGATGTCGGCCAATGAGGAGGCAGAACGCAGTGGAGAGCAGATAGAGCTCCATTCCAGGAAGGGTTTTCCCCGGAGGTTCTTTATGACTGGCTGACTGATTGATGTGTTAAATCAGTGTTCAAAGACACAACTACATGCTCACCCACACTACAGCCAAATGTGTGTCTATTGTTCATGACTCAAGCTCCAGAACGCCTTGGTGACTAATCTCTGGCTAACAACACAAACGCATGACAACAAACACAGAGCGAAAGAAACCAGCGTTCGGGAAACTTCTGCAGATTACGAAGTGTGTTTCGGCCCTTTACAAAGCAAACATGAAAAAAATCGAATTAAAAGGCTCAGCCATTAAAAACGATTTGTTGACCAGACATGACGGTCAAAGTGAATAGAGTCATAAACATAATAATGCAGCACAATAAAAAAAATAATCACACGTTAAGCTCTAAATCTTGTAACCAGAGGGCCGCAAAAAATAATGACAACAATAACAACAATATTATATTTTATATTATATATATATATATATATATATATATATATACATACATATATACATATATATATATATATATATATATATATATATA
>JAUCMR010010896.1:0-15360 GCA_032357425.1 Enteromius argenteus | reverse complement strand
TATCAGTTATATAATATATATAACTATATATGTATATTTATGTATATGTGTGTGTATATATATATATATATATATATATATATATATATATACAATATGTATATATATATAGTATATGTAGCAGGTCATCTACACAAATGCAACATCTAAAAAACACACAGCTGTTCTGAAGTTGTTTATATGCACAAAAGACTGAGAGAGACTAAAACTGATGCTTTAAATTCTTTCTGATTATGTCGTGAGATAGCTGGAGATACCAGTACTAATAATAATGCTAAGTACCTTTGCAGAACATTTCTTCCACATTGGTATTTCTGTCAGACACACAAAGACTGGTGTTTTTCACTCTGTTTAAACCCCGGACACAGCAGGACTGCAGTAAATTGGAGAAATGGTTGGTCTGAGGTTACAGCCTTGAGAAAGTTCACCTTACGAGTTCATGGCCATAGTAATTGTTAGTCAGATTACTCAGTGGGAGACACCAAAACCCCACACACATATGCCAACTACAGTAGAGCGGGTTGGGTTTAATAGTGCTTGTGGTTTGTCAGAAGGCCGTTGACCCAGAACTCAGGGGTTAGAATACGTCACAGAGAGAAAGGTCCAAGAGGAATCTCTCAGAGAACAAAAACGTCTATACATTCCTCGACTTTTCACAATCCACTGCGAATCCAGTTGTTCCTGAGGGCAATGTTTAACAGTCCAGCAATATATTAATAAAATGTGTAACTTCAAAGCTTTGGATAAAAGCATCTGCCAAATGCACAAATTCAAATGTAAAATTGTGTGCTGCACTTTTGGAAAATAACTGGTTTCAACAAGCTATTTAAATATTTAAGTGAAACAATATGTAATTTAATGGCTCATTTCCACCAAGCAGTATGGTTCAGAATAGTACAGTATGATACGCAACTATGTTCACTTCCATTGTCAGAAGTTGTGAATGGCAGAACCTGCAGAACACTGACTGGTTGACTAGAATTGTCCATTGTGCATACTGCAAAGGGATGCATCCTTCACTCGTTCCGCTCTTCTGTCCATGCATGTTGGGTTTATTTACATCAGTTAATTTTATAATGTAATATTTTCACACAGAATATAGCCATTTCTTAATATGCTTTCTTGCATATCTGGAATCGATTCCGAGCCTAGATTTTAACAGCAAATGGTGCTCTAATCTAGTTTTCATCCGCACACTCAAACGCTCATGAAGAAGAGCACTGAAGAGCACTTGTGCATTCAAGTCATGCATAATTTCACCTCAGCTCAGAATGTTTTTATGACACAAGATTAATGTAAGCTCAGCCCATTGTGAACACCCTTGTAATTCACTTTAACCTTTGCGAATTTTATAAATAATTATTTTAGGTTCAAACGTGTGTATGGATTTAGAAACAGCCATACTCTGCTTTTTTCCAAAGCATGCAGCACTATTTGATGTTCAAAACTAAGCTAAGAATTGGTTCCAGAAGAATCGCGATGCATTCAAATATTACAGTTTTTCAGGCGAGAATGTAGATTTTATTACTTATAAAGATATTGCCAATTTGAAAATTCACTATGCTGATTTCTGAGATGTGAGCTCCAGGCAATCACCGGGCGCTCAGTGCTCATGTATCTGCTTAGAGCAGCATTAGAAAGCCATTAAATCATTATGACACTGTATGCTGCTTGCTCTGATGTCTCTGTAGTGATAAAACATGAGATACAATTCATCTTGGGTATAGCACAAAGTTGTGTTTAACTTTATATATTTATTTTGAACTGTAGTACCATAGTACAGCACTGATTTTGTAGCATACTTTTGACTGAATTGTTTGTTTTTGTCTTCATTTCCTCCTACATAAGCTTATACTTTGTACTTATACTTTTGTAAAAAGAGACAGAGTTGTGCTTATTGCCGCGTTTTATCGTCGATCGCTACTCTCCGGCATACATCACGCCTATCAAGTCAGGTCACTGATGGCAGCCGAAAGGCAAGCTGGATCAGAGTGTTCCATCCCGAATTGTACTGTACTGACCCATACCGTTCGGTGGAAATGAGCTACAGTATAATTGTGATGTTTTAGTTAGGGCTGGGCGATTTAATCGTCGATTTATTCATGTGCATTTCGTCAGTAAAGCCGGTTCTTTGATTAGAGGTAAATCAGCTGTTTTTAAAATTAGCAGCAGCTGATACACATAGCCGTAGATCACTGACAAGCTAGTTAAGCAAATGCTTAAGTTAAAACTACAATTTGAATAGTAAAATTTTAAGTGTTTCAAATTTAAATAGTAAAAAAAAGCTTAAAATTAACTTAAGCGATAAACTGAGAAAAATGTATTATATTATAAAATGTATAATTTTATATATAAATATAGAATATTTAGCTCTTTTTTGTTTTTGTATATTGTGAGACTCAAAACACCATATAGAATAACAAAACTTAAATTTCACTTAGGATGTCATTAAACCTGAGTTACAGTACAGCAGATCTTTTCTTTGGTAGGCTGTATGTTGGAGTTGATTTTATGTATGTCACTTTAAATTTATACTACTTAACATTGAGTTTCCTAATAAACTTACCAGCCAACTGGTTACAGGTACAACTCACCAAAGTCAACTTAACTAGCACTTGCCGCTATAAGACAGTGTTCATTCTGGGCTCTGATTCCATCTATATACTCAGTCAATGACAGACTACTGTCACGCCATTATGAACTTAAAGCAAAAACATTTATATTGCCGTAAAGCGAATGCAGCTGTTTCAAAAGCAGCTTTAACTGAAATGGCACAGGTGGCTGTTCAATCTGGTGTTTTATTTTATAACATCTCTACTCAAACCAAAAAGATGAGGCAATACGTTTCCCCATTCTGGATGTGCCAAAATACTCCCTGAAGTTATATGACTTAACCCACAGCTTGAAGTCTCTTAAACTTGCAGGCCACTGGCACGCACTTGGAGAAGTTTTGCACTGTCTGTGCATAAAAATTGATGAGCCTCAGTTTTAATCTCATCCCAAAAACTCTGACAAAAGCTCTAAGTATAGAAGTCAACCATTTACAAGACTCGCAAGGAAACACACTGCACCAATTAAAAAGAAAACAACAGACTAACGAACAAAGTGTCTCTACGGTGTCTGGCTGATGCATGAACAGACACATTACGCTTGACCACAATATGCCAATGATCCAACGCCTTCTCGCAAGAGACTCTTTGAGTCAGTGGCATAATCGCAGTCATCTGGACTGCTGATGTCTACATCACACTCCCCATGAATCGTCCTCAAACAAAAGTACAGTAGAGGAGGAACAAAAACATAAAAAAAAGAAACACCCACAATGCCTTGCAAACATGACCATCTGGACTGAGCTGTTGGAGGATTAAAAGGGGGCCATGTAGGGGTGGTGCGAGCTGTAGAGTGTCTCTCGCTCTAATTTTTCTCTCTCTGAGATAATTACAGGGTACCGTTGGGAAGGACGTATTGAGGAGAGAGATGCTCCGAGTCTGGGTTGCCGCCCTTGGATCTCGACATCACCACAGAGCCAAAGTGTGCGGTCGGATCCACAGGGTGGACTCTCCAGCAGTGCCTGAGGAGAACAGAGCCAGACAGCACCACAAAACCCAAACCAACAGCGCAGGCTATTTAAAGCGCACACCAGCTCATCCCTGCAGCCTCAGCTAAACAGACTTGGAAACTAACTACCAGGAGAACCACTTGGAAAATTGCTTAATGGAGAAGAGTCAGTGGGGAGGTTTAATATGACATCCAGTTCTAACAGTGTAAAGCTAAAAGCACCAAAAATATCCTTGCGAAACATATTTTAAGGCAATAATAAAGCAAAATTTACAGTATTCACATTCTTAAAGGCAGTATGAACCGTTAACAACCCATTTATTGCATTATGAAATAGTTAATCAGAATTGATAAAAGTTTGTTTATATAATATTTGTTTGTGTGCTGTGTATATTTATTGTATGTATTATATATATATATATATATATATATATATATATATATATAGACACATACAATATATATTTTTTAAATATTTACATGAACATGCATATATATTTATATAATTTATATTATATATATATATATACACATTTATTTAATATGTAAACATAAAATTTTTCTTAAATATATACATGCATGTGTATGTATTTATATATACACATAATAAATATACACAATACACATATATTATGTAAAAGCTTTTGTTTTGGATACGATTAATCACGATTTTTGCACTAATATAAATCAATAAAATAACCAAAAAAAAGGCAGTTTATTACCCTTTAATTCTAAAACAGTGCAATGTAAAATTTTAAATACTGGTAAAACATTTAAAAAAATAAATAAATACATAAATTCTTCAAATTATGCAGTACACATTACCATATTTTTATAGATGTTCTACAGATCTAAAGCTAATTGACATCAACAATTTATTTAAAATGACAAAAAAAAAATCTATTTGTCTATCCATATCCACATAATTTACATAAATATTTTATAATTTCTCCTTACATAGCCATGGTTGCACAGAAAGGCAAAAAATAATAACCAATAATATCTTAGTCTACCATGGTCCACTTTTCACGGTCCAGACAAATCCCATATTGCATTATTTTTAGCTCCATATTCTTCTACACTCTGAAGACTGCCACATTATGGAAGATGAATGCATTGCAAATGCCATTTCATGCTGTCTTTATAAGTACTTGTGGAGGAAGTACTCAAAACGTATCTGATTCTACTCGACATGCAAAAAGAAAAATTACCCATTTTAGGAACTCATTCATCCGACTCAAAGCCTTCTCTTTCCAAAACCACAAACCCCAAATAAATACAGCCCGCAAGAACTTGAAACGGCAATGGGTTTGCCCTCAATTTCAGGTGAATGACGACGATTCCTCATGCGAGTTCATCTATCAGGCCTCAGGACAGGTTCAC
This sequence comes from Enteromius argenteus, assembly GCA_032357425.1. NCBI lineage: Eukaryota > Metazoa > Chordata > Actinopteri > Cypriniformes > Cyprinidae > Enteromius > Enteromius argenteus. Next base: position 10,419 of record JAUCMR010010896.1, on the reverse strand, counting down.
AGCAGGCCACGGAGATGAGGCTATAACTCAACCCTGGCATCTATCCACTCTTTTCTCCATCTCTGCTCTGGGTGTGGGGATTATGGCATCAGATATGAGCTCCACAAGTTATGGCCTCCACTCTGTAGTGCAGGTGTCAGGGTCGAGTGTGATTTGGAGACGGAGAGCAGACACAGAGGGCTCCCTAGGGAAAGCTGGACACACAGCACTAAAGTCAAGCTTACTGAGCTCCTAATAGACCTGAGTGATGGTATGTCAAAACAGCATAAACGGTACACGGATTACAGAGGAAGAAGCAGCTGAAGTTTTTAATGAGGAAGCGACAGAAAGTTTAGCTTCTTGTATTATTAGAGGGCAATTTCCCTTTAGATTTACAGTAACTGTCATTTCACAACTGGATTTAGCAGTGCATCATGCATAAAACCACAAGAGATGCAGATGCACTTTTAAAAGGCAACTTATTTAAATCGGGAATATGCTTTTTCACTTGAAATTCTGTTATAATCCTTAAGACAATAACTCTTCCAACACGAAACATCCATGAGTTGCCTGAAAAAGGAACCAAATGTCATGCTTAAAAAGTGACTAGGCAATCCAGACATATAATGTAATGTTGATGTATAATTCATGCTGCCTTTGCTATCAAAATTTCACATTTTTCATTTTTGGGAGCTTTTTAGCCAGCATTTTGAAAGCGCATGTTTTGTGCATTACTCTGGTCGCAATATATATATGTGCAGAACCACTTTGCTAAGTGCTCCGTTTCCTGTCTCCACATTAAAAATCATAACCCCCATTCCTCAACGCTTTTATTATGCTCCAAAATCAAATGCCAACCTCCCGTTTTTAATAAAGCCCTTATACGACTAGGGATATCTGATAGTGCTCACTTAATGTTACCAACCCTGGTCCTCACAAGCCTTTGGTTGAAACACAGAGGTCAGTTCAGTGATTTAAGAGACTGTTTTCATTTAAATGTGTGATATCAGGACTCCAAACCAAAAAAAAGGCTTCTCTACCACCGCCACGTCACATCTGCTCTTTCTCAACGCAAATTAAATGATAACTAGCACAGGAGGCATAACACTGCCCAGGACTTGCCTGACACTTGTTTCTCCAGTCTTTCCACCTCAGGGAATGCCGTGAGACAAAATGTCATTTCTAGTTTTAAACGAAGCCTGCTACTAATTACAAACGAGGCATTTGAAAACAGAAGGCACTGCTTGACAAATCTACTCAGACTGCATTTTACACAATTAACCCAATACAGTGCGCAATCTGCAATACATGCAGTAACCGAAACTTTGGTTTTACTGCCCTGATGATTCATACTTGCTCTAATAATCATGCTTTGAGGAAAACGGCAGGGAAATGCATGCCTTGACAACCTGAGGAAAATGATAAACCACATTTTTAAGATTAAACACACTTCTGAGATAGACAAGTACGGCGAGAAAGAAAACATGTTAAGCCTATATGGTTTGTATAGCATAAGAATGTCAGTAGGCGTCTAATTAAATAAATGAGTCACTGTAAATGTAGGAATTTAACCCTGGAGACACATTCATTTCACAACCTGCGACAGTTGACGCTCTCGTCGCTTGCTTGCTCTCTGGATTATTGCTTCTCAACGGCGCGTAACTGTCGTGCAGCTCTAGTTTTCTTTAATGTTATTATAACGTGCCCTAACGCCAATTAGGAAAATAAATGTGTCATCCCAATGGGGTAGAGGAGTAAAACGATTATGAAAAGCTACCGTTCTCCATGTGAGAGAGTTGATAGACATGTGGCTTTTCCGTCCATTAGAAACAAGTGGCGGGACCAAGTGCTGAGGTATTTGTTCTACAACGCGCATTATTTTAAGGCTAGAAGCTGAGATTCAACATATTCAACATACTCAAGTTGACGTGGTTCTTCTCATACAGTGCGACTGGTACAGTCGGATTCTAGACCAAATTATTCCTATGATCTGGTTATTTTTAACTTTTCAAAATGATACGACCGGTGCAGTCCGATTCCCCAATGAATAACTCTTATAGAGCTGATTCATCTCAGTTAATCAAAAACATACAAAGTGGCCAGTGCAGTCCTGTTCCCCAAATAACGACTTTGTAATGAGTCGTTTGTTTTAGGGAGTTAAAAACAAGTATGAATCAGTCTGAGCGGTTTCTGAATTGATCTGACTCACTTGCTTAGCCGCAAATTAATGCCGATCCAAAATTAACTGTAGCCTACTTAAGGGTCGTGAGACTTCAATTAATAGGTTTTACCGCCCCTTTAAGAAGTCTTTAAAAAGTCATTAAAAAGTTTGCTACAAACTTTTACCATTATTTTTTATGTGTTAGCCTTTATCGGTTATGTAGATAAGACTACATGATTCTCTCATTATTTTGGCAACAGACTGCTGAGGGCACTAAATGCATGCCACACGAATCTCATCTCACACCTCAAAAGTACTCAAAGCATCATAAACGGAACCGAAACACAATTCCCATTCCCAAATATCACCATCTGACTCGAATTCTAAATTGCCAGGCTCAAACACGGTCAGTTCCCCCCGGGCTGACAATTCCCCTGTTATAAATTAGCGAGCAGAGTGCGATATTCTTAGGCATCATCACTTTCCCGACAATCACAAATAGACAGCACGTGATTCGCGTCCTTGAGCGCATTCCAAAAAAAAACAAAAATACAACAACAGCAACACACGCTCAAGACTTAATGTTTCAAAGTTGCACGACTGGCTCTGTTTATCCGCTGACAGTTGTCATGCTCGCGCCGCCATTCCCTGCGCTGTCGCAACATGTAACAGAAGGAAAAGAACAAAAGCCGCCGCTTCTACATTCGGCTCAACGTTCTCCGGTTGCTACGAAACCGGTGAACTCACTACGACGATCAAGAACGTGCAGATGTATCGGGTTCATTCACTGGCATACCTGTCATCGTAGCAGAAATCGGCGTCCAGTGTGTTGACATACAGGAGCAGTGCCACGGCGCTGCACACCAACTCTGCGATCATCTCTCAAAAAGAAAAGAAGGAAAGGAAATGAAAGAGTAGAAGGATGATATTAAAGCCCTTCTTTGATTTCTCTCCTCGTCTTTGTCAAAATGCCTCTGCCAAAAAACAATATCCGAGTCCCCATCCTTGCAAAGTGTTGAAATGAATTATCCAGACATCCTCCTCTTAACCCATGTTATTTGCGGAGAGAATCCCGTAGGCTAGAGTGGATGGTGCACATACAGTATTTACAGTACGCTCGACTGTGTTTGGACGTCCTTACACCGAGAGTGTTGAGATGATGCATAGTGGACGCCGAATAAATGTCGTGATTGAGCCGCGTGTGGTTAGTGTCTCCAGTGCGCATGCGCACAACCCCTCCTCCTGGGTATGTATACACATACACACGGTCTGGCTTAACCCTCTACTGCACGCATTCTGAAATGTTTACAAAATATTAGATTCACTTTTCTTGCACATTTTAAGTCAAATAAAACGTTTTGAATAGCAATATTCGGGGGTGTTCCTTGCTATATAAATAAACCAGTCATTTTGTGCTATACAAAAGGGCTTTTGGATACATTTTTTTAATAAGGAAACATATGTAATGTTCGAGTTAATGTTTGGATCTTTTTAACAGGTATGCAATCAAGAATATCAAGATTCATCTTTTGCTATCCATTATATTTGCTCTTATGTCACAAGTATGGCGGCGCGAATTTAAAATGTGCTAAAAGTGCATCCTAGTCAAGAAAGTGAAAATTCAAAAGGGAGTCATTTTGTGATTATGCAGATGACACCATTAAGGCACAAAATTAATATTTTGACAAGTTTTCACACTTGAATTTAAAGCAGAAATACCTGGTGTTGCAATCAGTTGTTTTAGGGCTGCAACCATAACCAACAGTTGTGATTACTGTTGATTTGTTTAGTTTAAACCAGTTCTTGTTAAAACCAGGTCAGTTGTTATTAATAACAACAACAGCCACACTTATAAAAATATCAAGTCTATATATATATATGCAATCGTTAATGAGCTGAATTTTAAAACATCCAGTAGAGGGCCCACATTCAGAAAACAAGCTTTGTCTTTGGCAAAAGTGGGAAAACACTGTCTTTTCAAATGAATTGCTCCTATAATCAGGTCTTCAACCTACACATATTTTTCATTTAGCAGAAGCCATACGCTTTAGGCAGGCTTTATGGGTAATATGTACTGCTTTCTTCAGACAGCAGGGAGTATTCGGATCCCTTTGAAGACTTGAGAAACTGAAGAAAAGAAACTGAGGAAGAGAGAAAAAATCAATCTTGTAGTTGCTGAGGACACAAAGAGTGCTCTATGGTCCAGTGAATATTGATGTAATTCTAGTTCAATAGCGAGACCCAGGCTACTTAGACAGTCTTCAATGTGGCCATTCACAGAACAGCAGGATGCTATGATGTAATCTATTACAGAACTGAAGGAATCACAGGAACTGACCCTTCCGTCTCACTGTAACAGACTCGATGGATTTTCACTGAAATTATCTTATAGGAATGGGTGTGCCGCTAGACAACCTTTAGTTTTTTTTCTGAAACTGTAATTACCATTTTGCTCCCTCCTGACCGCATGGCTTAATTTGAGATAATTCTGTACACCCAGCACTAAAAGAGTGTTTTACATTTATAATGTTAGCTGTGTTGTATGTCATTTTCACAAATTAAAAGAGTTACAGTGGTATAATTCTAGTTTTACTGTTTTTTTCAAAATTAGTAGGTTCTATGTTTCCCAAATCCTACATTTTGGATATACCACGTATCAGATCTGCAAACAATTTTTGTGACGGAAACCTCTGAATTCCTGTCACTGTGATAATTCTACATAGATAATGGCAGTTTTTAAACTAAGACCCACAAATTTAGGCTTAGCCCAGTCGGAAATCCCACAAAAAATCTTTTAAAGCAGAATACAGTGAAGTACGTGGCCCCTCAAATTCATTCGCAGCACAGGGCCAGCTACAAATTACATGGCGAACTTCACATTTGAAAGTATAAATGGTTTGTTTGAGTTCACAATGAAGAGCTCAATAGCCTACATATTGTTTGCTTATGGCTAACATGTTAAGCTTATGAAGAGTTATATACCATGTAAATCTGATGTACGTTTAATGTAGCATGCTGAAATGTCATTGCCTAAAGTATGATATCAAATTCCTGTATATGAAATAGGTGTAATCCCTCTTGTACATGTATTATTTGTGCATGTCATTTGTCATTGTCAAATTTGTATGATTTTCTAATAATCTGTTTCCTGTGTGGGGGAAAACCTCCATCACTCTAAAGCGAACAGCCTGCTATTTACATACTGTAAAGCTTTTAAACCCAGTTGCCTATAGTTATTTATATTTACAACCAGCACTTTTTAATGCATTAAATGCTTCATAAATATGTTTTGAAAATTTATGAGGGCCCTTGATCTGTGGTTTACCATATATTGTTAAATTACCGTTTTTGTAGTTCTGTTTCAATAGAGGGTCTTTTTGGATTGAGGAAATGCATTTAAAGGAATAGTTTACCCAAAAATGAACATATGCTGAAAACATGCTCAGGCTATCCGAGATGTATGGGTTTCTTCATATCAGCAAATTTGGAGAACTTTAGCAAAATCACTTGCTCTGTAGTGAATGGGTGCCGTCAGAACAAGAATACAAACAGCCTATAAAAACATCACAATAATCCACATGATTTACCAACATGACTGCGAGTGTGATATTGCTTTAATTCAACATTTCAATAAACAAGTGGTCAATTGTAAGTACATTTTACACACAATATTGCCAGTAAGTTTGAGTATTTTTTTCTTCACTAAAGAAAATAGTTGAATTTTATGACTACAACATATTATTTCTTTCAAAGTTTGTAGTTTCTTTGTACTTTTATATTCATCCCTTTTCAAAGCTTCACCCCCTCCGTGTCCATCTATGCCCTCACAACTGTTATATTTAATGAATAACAGCCACAAGGGAAACCACAAGATCACATGTCTACAGTTAAAAACAGTTTCTTTAAGTTGCCTTTAACCACATAAGTGATATTAAATCATTCTGTCTTGAAATTAAATGATAATGTAGGAGGATGGTGTGATGAATGGGAGAACCTGGGTGGCGTATTTGACATGGTAAGATAAGAACAAGTGACACTTGTGATTGATAATATTTGCTCCTTCATTATTCATTAATTGCTGCAGGCTTGGAACCATAGGCTGCAATTGTGCCCAATATTGCATTTCTGCTGTCTTTTCTTTCACAGTGCATTTTTTGTTATTAACTTCCCATCAGTGTTTGAAGAGATAGAAATTTATGCTGACCTTTAGCAAGACCATTTTAAAATCTTAGAAGATATTGCTCAATTAAAAATGCCATTTCAATAACAGACCACTTAAGGAAAAGGGTTCTTTGTGCATAATTAAAATATGGCATTAGTGAGGCATTTATGAAAGCAAAAGTCATTCACTATAGCAAAAAGGTTGCAAGTCAGCCAGCTTGTACCAGAAAAAAGAACACATACTTTTCCTCCACTTTTGATTTCACATTTTGATTTTGAACATCACGCAGACCCATTAATAATGAACTTAAGTGAATAGCTGCATACTGACCTTCAACAGAGGTTGGAAAACCGAGGCCTTTTGGATGTCTTTCAGTGATTAAACTCCAAATTGAATTTGACAGATCTGGCTTGTATGAGCCACGGATGGCCAACTTTCACATTTCCGGTCATATGTGCGTGTGATTTCAACTTTGGTAACCTTATCTGGGAAAAGAAGTCGTTTTGCCAGTTCCCTACTGAGCACCTATAGTCTTGAAGATGTGTGTGTGTGTGATGTGAAGTATGAATGAGTTCTGTATTTGGAAAAGATCCACAGGTCTACATTATGTGAGTCGGAGCGAAGTGTTTCATGCCCATAAAGCACAAAGAATCGGTATTTTACGCTTGAGTACCTGCACCTGCACACATTCGCAACACATCAGAAGTAGTTAAGGTTATTTCCAGCAGAGATGGAAATCTCAGATTACTCACAGAAGTGCGATAAAGAATGAACGGATGAACGACACAGACCATAATACAAAATTCAACCCAGAACATCACTGTAAAAACAACAGGAGATTACAGATAACCTTTCTTCACAAATTTATGTGTAAGGAAATTCCAGGGTGTAAAAGATTGCCTCTTCGTGGTATCAGGTAAAGGATCCTACCTTCTGCAGCAGAATATCTTACATTTTCCATCTGTTCATGTTGTACAAATGTAGGAATGTGAGCAGTTTTGTGGTTTTATTCTCAAAAAGTCGTAGACAGAAGGGGGTCAATGACTGTCATTAAGAGGCTTGGATGGAGGCCTGTTCCCCACAACCGGCCCGTTCCAGCCGCCCATAGTTTCTCTCCGCATCCAATGGCTTTCCCACATCTGATTTACATAATCAAATTGCACAGTTTTTCCACACTCAAAACTCTTGAATCGCTCAAATAAACCTTTCCCCCATATCCTCACACATTTTTTCCTCACATATCAGTCAAATATCCAAGTAGAGCATGTTTTAAAGTTAAATGTCTGGCATCCACAACCTATTATATGACACATTTCTAACTTGAACAGAATGTTTAATGAAAAATAAAGTGTGATGGAACTTGATTTTATCTGTCGATATATCATGGACCTTGAAAAGTAGATGGTTTGTTGAAAAATAAGAGGCATTGGTGACGTCAGCTGAAAAGGAAAGTAATTTTAGCATAGTTTACATTGATGAAACTCTTCCATCCATGCACCATGATGGTCTCCTAACGCATGCTTTAAGCGATTCTCTCTAATCCATCACATTTTAGGAATTTTCCCAGGTGTGATTCAGCAGGCATGCTGACATTTGACCTATCCATGTGCACAGATGGTGCACTGCAGAATGCCTTCCAGTTATTGGCCGGGCATTCCTTCTTGTGCCTCATCGAAAAGTGGGTCAGCAGACTCACTGGTGTTGACCTTCAAGTCTGAAACCGAGAGAGGGTGGCTGCAAGACATTTGGAATAATTAAGTTATCTAGATTTTATTTATAGGCTAGGATGGTTGCCAGGTTGTTGGTTGCAGGAAAGATAATTACAGTTTGTAAAGCATATAAAAAGAGTGACTTTTTTGCAGATTTGTAATGTTACAATGTTATATGTAAATGAACAATGTGTAGTCTATACTGTTTTACCTGCACCCAGAAATCCATGTTTATTGGGGGGAGTATAAATATGCATATTGGCATTTCATGTTTTTGCAATCGTTTAGTCATGTTTATCTAGCTTGCATTCATCTGTCTCCACTTTTGAGTCTGCAACCACAAAAAAAACCTAGAACCTAGGTCAGAAACAAGTCAGGTTATAGCCAAACAAATTCTATATGCTTGTTTTATAAACAAATGGGTATATGATAAAGATGTATGTGATACAAAGATCTAAGGTTTAATGATGCCTTATTACATAAAAATATTTAGTGCAATAAACCTTTAACCAATAAACTTTAATATTACTGTACGACATACAGGTTTTTGACCATGCATGCTCCTCCTTTTCATAAAGGAAAAGCATTAACTCACTTTCTTAGTTAATGTAGAGTTGTTTACAGTATTGGTGATGACAGGATCATTTCATAGGGCGTTAACAGCGACAACTGTCAATGTTTCAGAATTCTCTCATAGCCAAGTACGCTTCAAATTTTTGGATGAAAAAATGATTGACAGCTTTGGTGGCTGCACATAACGCTTAGCACCAAGGATCAATCAGATCTTCTCATCAATCATTACTGCATATCCAGGGTTTGGCCCCCTTTGAACTGTCGCTGACAACATGACACACTCTTCAACAGAGCAGCTACAGAGGTATGTGGGATGTTTCTAAACCCAAACCTTTTTGATGAAGGTTTTTACAACCAGCAGTGGAGCAGCGCTGGTTCTGATGAGCAGCATGCCATCATAAAGCCAAGAAGCATGTGATGAGATTCCCAGCAGATTGAAGCTAATGTGTCTGGCAGAGGATCCACATGGAAAGCTGAATCATCCCGTAGACCACAGACAGAGCATTCAGGCGTACTACTGCTCTTTGTATGATACACACACACACACACACACTTGTCCAGACACACCTGACAGCAGAGCATATTGTGCCTTCTCATCTGGATGAGCTATAAAGGATAAGATATCAACACTGACAGAAAACAAAAAAGTCTGGAAGGTTAAGCTCATTGAAAAAAAAAAAAATCTGTCATCATTTACTCACTCTCATGCCAGTTGTCAGACACCCAGCACTTTTGAATTTCCATAATGCTTCCTTTCCAGTAGTTCAGCGAATAAGGATTTGAAACAAACTTTTAATACAAACTGATTCATCAATTAATCATTCAGATAAATGTGTGAACCATTTCAACTGATTCATAAAAGAATCTGTGATTGCTAGCACACAAATTCTACCTAACGCAAGAATATCTCATCAGATAACTATAAAAATGTGCATTCAATAATTCTATGTTTTTTTTATACTCTCCTAATAGCTGTGTACTTATAACTAGATGTGTACACAGTATGTAAACACAGTGTAAGTACACCTCTACCATCTCCAACCCCTGGATCAAATTGTTCTAATTACTCTTATACATGTTTTTGCTCTTATACATTTCTTTTACACAAGTACTTGAAGTGGAAAAGGGGTTGTTATCAGTGTCCTGTTACACATTTGTACTTGCACATATCATTCTGAGGGTTGCTACATGTGTGTAGTTACAGAAATATTACAGCTGTAGATAAGAGTTCAGACTGCACGATTTTCAAAGTAGTCGTGTCACAGATCTTTTCACACTGCATGACATCCCGCTGCCCTGGATGTTGCTCTCTCATTGGCTGTAGGTAATCGCCAATGTTATTCAGTCAGAACACATTTCACACGGCATGATTTTGAATCGCTGACAGGTCGAGATATTTAGCATGCCAAATATCTCACGGGTGACGGCGACACGTCGGCGATTCTCTCAGATCACGTCTTTGATAATTCACAGAAGATCTGTGACGTGACTACTTTACTCTGCATTTGTGAAACCCTAAAAAACATGGTTTTGCATCCTTTGTGTAATGGGTAGGTTTAGGGTTGGGTTAGTGTGGTCATTCGTACGAATTACACCTTCTCAAATATATTTTAATCACAGTGAGATCAGTGTGAAAAGTCCACACACTGCATTTAAACAAAACACGCATTTTGATTGGTAAAGACAGTCACACATAATTTCACGACGACAGACGCAATACGACATTGTCATTTTTTTTTACACCCACTAGAGCAGGGATAGGCAACTTCGGTCCTGGAGGGCCGGTGTCCTGCAGAGTTTAGCTCCAACCCTAATCAAACACACCTGAAGAAGCT
>JAUCMR010010689.1:0-15371 GCA_032357425.1 Enteromius argenteus | reverse complement strand
TTTAATTATAATAATTTTAAATATTTAATATATTTTAAATATATATAAGTGACCATGAACCACAAATAATCATAAGGGTCAATTTTTCAAAAGTGAGATTTATACATCATCTGAAAGCCTTCCATTGATATATGGTTTGTTAGGATTGGACAATATTTGTGCGAGATATAAGTATTTGACAATCTGGAATCTGAGAATGCAAAAAATAAAATCTAAATACTGAGAAAATCGCCTTTAAAGTTGTCCAAATGAAGTTCCTAGCAATGCATATTACTAATTAAAAATTAAGTTTTGATATATTTATAGTAAGAAATTTACTAAATATCTTCATGTAACATAATCTTTACATAATGTTTTAATGATTTTGGCAAAAAAGAAAATGTAATAATTTTGACCCATTCAATGTATTTTTGGCTATTGCTACAAATATACCCAAGTGACTTAAGACTGGTTTTGTGGTCCAGGGTCATATATATGTCACTTGGTATATATATATATATATAGTAATTTATGTCTAAGATATTTTACATTTATTTATATATATATATATATATATATATATATATATATATATATAAATTACATAAATATACACAGAAATTCCTTTCTAATTTTAGGCTTCAAATATTCTGATTGTTTTAAGGTATTTCTGTCAATTTCATGTTTAAAAAGTGTCACAGCTTACCCCATTTTCCCCGGCTTTCATTTGTTAGAAGTATAATGTGTTTATATGTTCCATGTATGAGAGAGCCTGGACTAGTCATCTGCTTGCTCTGGGGCTTTGTGTCCTGGTGACTCTCTTCTCGTCTCTGTCTACTCTCTTTGTTTTCTCGCTCACTGATCTTTTCAAAGTGCATCTGTACTGCTGGGAGGCAAACGAGCTGTCCTACTCCGCCTACCGTCAGGGAAGAGAGAGAGATGAGATCAAAGGATGCAGGATATAGAGGTTAGGAAATAGAGGGGGAGAAAGACCTAATAACGGCCTCTCTTGAAAACAAACAGTATCATGCAATGGCACCTGAAAGCGTGCAATGAGAGTTAACTTATAAGCCATAACCTCTGCCAACTGTTTGTCACTCCTGTCATTTTCCTAAAATACATTCCTACTCAGTTTCTGAGTGCTATAGGTATATTTTGATCCACAGATTATATAGTTGCATCATTATAAAGTATTGAATTATCAGGATAATTTATTACCAAGTGACATCTGCATTACTGTTTAACCAACATATTATTTTAAATAAAAATAAAAAATGTTTTAAATAACCTGTTCTCGTCTGACATGAATATTACAAAATATCCACCTCCAAAAACAAAGTAAAAGATGCAATATACATATTAAGCATGCATTATAGTTAAGCACTGTCAAGCTGAATAAAAATAATGATTTTTAGGAAATACACTGCAGAAATGTTAAATGAATCCATATTAGTGCCCAGTTTTATGTATTTTTATGCTAATATTAGTAAGTGCAAGCTTATTTTACTTCTTGTGTTTACATACGGTGTTACAATATTTTGCATTTTTGTAATCCGTTATAAGTTGTTGACTATTTAGTTGTGTGAAGTATCTTTCAGTGAAATGGTGCTTAGTCAATGTTGTCAAAACTTAAAAGTACTAAAAGCATTACAGAGCATTTAGAACATTCAAACCTAACATTCTAATAATGTTTGGAAAAATCTAAAATGGAATGTTCCATTAATGTTTGAAAAACAGGTTCAAAGAACATTCAGAAATGTTTTTAGAATGCAAATTTTAGCAGAATTTAAAGTTGTTTTTCTGTATGCTTAACACACCTGCTCCTTGTTTAAAGCGCTCTTCAAGTTTATTAAAGCATAAACAGAATCAGGGAGTAAAACAAACCATATATTTCAACATAACTTTATACAGCTTGAAATACACAACAATACAAAATACAAAGTAGAAAACGTTATTGTCTCTTGTTCTCCTGAGAGGAGAGATGTGGAGAGAGGACGGTCCTCTCTGTAACACATGAAGCAAGGGCCTTTCTTCTCTCTTTTAGATCTGCTGTGTGATGTTTGGCATTGAGATGAAACTAAAGAAGCTCTGTGTGGCGGTAAGACTCTCTGTCTCCATCTGTTGGCCAGCCACTAGATATAATTGTATGAATGCTAGTGTGTGAAGAAGCAGGAAAAAGATACCTTAAAAATGAAACATTCTTATATACACATACCAGCAAACATACAGATTTTAGGCTCATTTTGCAGTATAGTGGTTCAATTGTTTGCACATACCATGATGCAAATGTGTTTCTGATGCCCCTGTGTCTGTGGGTGAGATCGTGGGTGTATGCTTAGTATATTGTGATGTGTTTCAGAAAGCAAGTAAGTTTTAGCGGTATATATGTGATACAGTTACTTTATGGGGCTAAATTTATTTTACCTAGAGAGAGTTCCTGCTTTTTGACTCACAACACATTGTATTGGGACCCTATAGAGATATGTTCTCAGACATTTGACGGGGGGATTGCTGGAAATATCGAGAAACTGAAGAAGGAGTGTCAAAACACTGAAAACTCCACGAGTGTTTGTCTCTTTCTTTCTGTCAGTAGCGGTCCTCTTTTTTCCAGTTATCCCCAAACCCATCTCTCTGACTGAGAAGACTTCAGCTGTACTGACTCGCTGTTGTCTCCGTCTGCCTGCAGCCAAGCAAAGGTAAATAAAACATCAGATGAAAACAAAGAAATATACAAAATTTATTTTAGGTAAGCTCAATAAGCATCTGTGGCATGGTGATTACCACAGAAAATGTGTTTGTACCATCTCCAAGTTATGATAAAAGCCTTAGAGGCCGTGCATTATTTTTTAATGTTTTTTACTTTCTCATGATCTCAACAAAAGTTGTTTTTTGAGGTCTTGTTTCTGTTTTAACAAAAGCCATTTCTGCACCATACACAACCATTCAAAAGTTTGGGTTCGGTAGGACTTTTTGATGTTTTTGAAAGACGTTCTGCTCACCTAGTCTGCACCTATAACTCTTTTCTGTTTTAATTTATTATCAATGCTGAACAGTTGCCTAAGAACATGATACCATTTAAGTTCAAAATAACAATATCCGTATCAATAAATATCTTTTTCTAACATTAATAAATGTCTTTACTGTCACTTTTGAGAATTTAATGTCCATTCAATTTCTTACAAATAAAATCCCCAATCTTTTAATTGTGCACTGTATAGTGTTTATACTACTATATAATTTGTGAATGAATTTGCATTTTTGTTCAACTTATTTTTATTAAATAATATAACTGTTTGTGGCAAGCTTGTGTTGTGCTGCCAGTAATTTATTTATTAATTAAAAATTACACTGATATCATATGATATCTATGTTATGTCCATTAGCTATATCCATAAGTGGGTCAATGCCTTATAAGGATTTTTGACAAGCAAACCTGACATTTTCAAATACAAAAAATAATATCTTTTGCAATTGTTCAAGCATTAAAAATGTTGTATGCACATAAACTTTTAAATTGAGTGATTTTAGTGTGTTAGTTTTGATCTAGATGAACTGGCCATAGCTTTAAAAAATTTTAGGTGGTGCGACCTTGATTTATCTTAAAATGAATGAATTTCCTTAACATGCATAACATTTTTATAAGTTCCCAGTAATTAAAGTGTTTAGAAGTAGTAGTTACGGTTTATTTAGAGTTTTTGTAAATAATTGTCTGATATTTTGGTTCTAAAAATTATAGAATTAAATATAAATCATAAATAATTATTTACAAAAAAAGTAGAGTCTTTGTTTCTAAACATTTGAATTATTGAGAACTTTTAAAATATGTTTTGCATGTTAAGGAAATGAATTAATTTTAAGATAAATCATGGTCACACCACCTGACATTTTTTGAATTCATCTAGATAAAAAAACATTCAAATCACAACATTATGTGCACACAACGTTCTTAATGTTTGAACAATGGCAATAGATATTACTATTTTTGTATTTGTCAAAAATCTTTATACGTCATTGGCCCGAGACATTATTTACATAAATGTATATAAATTGAAAATAATAACACATAATTTTGTGATGGCATCAAGCTTGGTACAAATGAACTCACCTTGCTCGCGATAGCTTTCAGTTTACCAAGTAACGAAGGAGTATTTGAGTAAACAACATCGTCCTCATTCTCCTCCCCCTCTCCCTCCGCTAGTGCACAGCTGTCTGCTGCTGGCAACTCACAGTCCTTATTGGCTGACATCACTAGTCTGGAGTATTTATATTCAAGCCTGTACAAAAAAGAAAAGAGGTCAAAAATCAAAAAGCACTATTTGCATCCTGAGCTGAATTTCCATTGACAGCTTGTTACCTTTTGTTCTTTTTCCAGAAATAGCATGTCAGAGAAACCAAGAGGACAGCCATAAAGGCTCCGCCCCCAATTCCGGCTTTCACCCATAGGCTGACCACCTCACAGTGGGCGGAGGTCTTGTTCAGGAGCGGTACTCCTTTAGTGCAAAATTTTGGTTCATTCCACACATAGAGGGTGTCCTTTTATGAGAAGGATACATGATTAATCAAAACAATGGCAAAGAAATTTTACTAGATGCATTTGTAGAAAGAGATGTACCTGCACTCCTCCTTTGCATGCTCCTTCTATCGAATGGTAGTCGGTTTCAGTGCAGAGAGGACAAGCGCTAGAGCTTTCCCAGAGGAAATGAAACTCACAGCCATTACATGTACCTGCTGGGCACTTGCTAAACACACAAACACACAATTAAGAAGTGTTTTTTGTGATTAACATTACCACATTGTCTTTCCTTCTAGCAATTAAAACTGTTTGTAAATGTAAATAATCAGTGTGACAATTTTTGGGGAAGGCATTTATTGGGTTAATTTCAATGCATTTGGAACCCAAGTCACTCGCAAAATCAACATTTCTCATTTCACACACAGAAAAAGTGTAAATGCAAATCTACAAACATTGAATATTCATTGCATATTTGCAACTGGCCTGCAAACCTTTAAATGCTATTTGTATTAGCATTTATATTAATAACGGTGTTTCACTCATGGGTAATATTTCAGCTGCTGAGCTTCGATGATAATTCACCATATACAAAAGATGCAAATTTGAAAAATGCTCATTTTTGTTACACGACCCATCTGTTTTATTAAAAAATTAATTACCCATACGGTCTGTTTTTCTCCGTTTACTGAGATACTCAGCTGTGCACATTTATTAAAAATGCAATGCGTTAAACATATTTAATATGTTAACTTGGTCCTAAAATGCATACGTTGTGAACAAATAGAAAGACACGCACCTTGGCACAGTGAGCTCTCCGCGCGCACTCTTCTCAGGATTGCAACGCAGAGTCACGACTGTGCTACGGCCGTTCAGACAGGATGCTGTGGGCTGTGGAGAGCTGAGGTGAAAAAAAAATACTTGTATTATAAATTAAATGGAAGCCATAAAGAGTTTACAATCTGGGAAAGCACCTGGACCAGACGGGCTTAGTAGGGAATTTTACAAAGAATATAGAAATGTATTAGTTGATCCCTTACTAAATATGCTCAATGACTCACTTGTAAAAGGCCATTTGCCACAGATTTAGAGAAGCAAATATATGTTTAATTTTAACAAAAGGTAAGCAAAAAATTTTGCTGCTGAGTGTATATAAATGTAAATAAATGAAATATCATTGCACACATCAACTGCCTATTTTAAACAAGTTCATCTTTCTTTATTTACCGATAGAAAAAGTTGATATCTGGAAATTTCCATGAAGACTCAGGGAAGAGGTCTGAGCTGACAGTGACCCCATCTAGATTTTTGTGAACAGAAGCTCCTGGAAAATGAAAGAATGAAGGAAATGAGACAAGTAAGACATTAAACACCTATATTCTGAAGGGAGCTAAACACAAAAGTGCAATGTAAAACATCTTTATGGTAGATTAGAGGTGGCCAAATTTCAGATATATTCTGTTTTTCATTGCAAAAAATGATTTCTAAAGGATCATGTGACGGGAGTAATGATGTTGCAAATTCAGCTTGGCATCACAGAAATAAATTGCATTTTAAAATATACTAGCATAGAAAACGGCCTTATATGTTAAATACTGTTAAAGAAATAAGCTCACCAAGGAAAGTGTCAGCCAGGCTGATGGACTGAGACGACAGTGATGTCCTAAAGCCCCGTCCATCTGCAGGGATGATGGTCGATTGGCACACAAAAGTCTCGACGAAATTGTTAAGGTCAACGGATTCGTTTTGCAGGTCCTTACTGGATAGATCAGTCACATTGTCAGTGCACACTGCCACCTTCCTCCCCTGCGAAAGACAACAAAACATGATGATCTAAAGAGCTAAAAAAAGCTATTTCTATACTTTCTATCAAAGCAGTCTATTTTTATTCAGCTAAACATAGAGATGTGTGCATGTGAGAGTACCTCAGCCCCACACAGACTGATATTAAACTGGTGGTAGTATTTAGTTCCCTTGGAGGTGAAACTAGGCCCATTCATGATTGACCCCACTGTACTCAAGGCGCTCAATTCGTAGGTCAGCGTTCGGTTTTGATCCACATGCGAGAAGGTGCAATCGTTAAAACACACGGAGTGCTCCTGAACACACACAATTTGCATGTTAAACAGTGTTAAAAACCAACATAGTCATGCATTAGCTCTTGGTTTTACTCATACCTTGTTGTTCTTGCTTCCAGGACCGCACGGCTGACAGGCCTCCTGGCCATAAATGTGATGCCCAGAGAGGAAAGTGTTGGGTGGGCATTCCTGGCACTGGTTGGTGTCTTTGTTGATGAAGTGTCCAGCAGGACAGGGGACACAGGAAGAGCCGTCGTGCTGACTCATCATAGCACAGGCGTGGCAACCAGACGCTGAGCCATCCATCGCATTAGTCACTGTGATCGAGTAGATCTTTGCAATGTCATTTACATACTGACGCACCTGGGAGAGAAAGATGCCGCGAATGAGAACTTTTCCACGTGACAAAAAGGTATTGATACTCATTTCTGTTGGGAATACTTGCATCAGAGGCTTTGTTGGTGCGCTGGAAAGCCCATGTATACGAAACCGAAGCATTTTTGGTCATGGTGTGGGTGTACGCTTGTCTCGGTTTACTCCCTACCCATGATTCCACAACATTTGTGCTCTTCCTGTTTACGTCCTATGAAGAACACATTTATTTAGTAAATAGCTTGCAGATTAATTCATTATGATGACTGGACTATTATTCCCAAGCCATGGTTTACAGTGAATTTATAACAGCTAATGGGCATTGTTAGGCACAATGCGAAACTGTTTGTATTTTAAACTTTTTTTTAAAAAACTGTATGTTCAGAAGATATTCAGAAATAACATTTTCATAACAATAGCCAATATATTACATTTTTCTTTATCAGTGCATACTACTGTTTCACATACTACTGTTTTGGTTAATTTATTGTCTTACTATCATAAAATAGAGTTCGCAGTCTGCGCTGCAGTTGGTCTCGAAGACAAATGTGATTCGTCCGAACTCGGTAGCTGAAGCATCGTCCACAGAAGTAGGAAGTCTGAGAGAGAGAGAGAGAGAAAGAGGCCACTTTTAAATGTTCTATGCACAACTAACATTTCAACACTGGAATTGTAGATCTCACTCACTTGAATCCAGGTACCCGTAAATTTAAGATGAGGTAATCGTTATCTGAGCCACCCACTCCACTACGAATATGGTCACCCGCAACTTCCCAGCCTACAGAAACAAATGAGCATCTGATCATAGACCATTTGCTTCAGTGGCCTGTAATGTTGTGTGCATTCATGAATGAAGAGTATATGTAAATGGAGAGTTTATTTGCAAAAGCAAATGTTTTTTTAAATGTTCAAAAAGTATGCTTTTTTTATTATGTTATTTATTATGTTGGTTTATTGTGTAACAACCCAATTAAAAATGTAAAAACAGTTAAAAATGTTGCAAATGAACTCTTCATATGTGTGTGTGTGTGTGTGTGTGTCTTCATATTTATTGAAACTGAAAAGACTGATGAAATAATATAATTATTAATAATTAGTTATTTCTTTGTAATAATGACAAAGAATCAGCAACACATTGAAACATTGAAATAGAATGTCTAAAATAGTAATATATGCTAATATTAAATAAATTAATATTACATAAATTAACTATTACGCTAATTATTCTTAATGATATTTTTGTTATGTGCTCTTGTAACAAAATATTTAATTTTTGATTATTATTTCTATTTAGCTTTAAATTTTTACTTTAGTTTTAGTAGGTATACAAATGTATGTTTGTGTGTGTGCATATTAGATTTTATTGGTATATTTCAGTTTTTCATTTTAGTATTAAAGTTCTAGTAATTATTGTGCTCCTAAATATGTGCTTTTATATTATAAAGATAATATATATATATATATATATTTTTTTATGATAAGGATGTTTTATTTCTATTTAGCCGTTTTAGTAATCTTTGTACTTCAACTTAAAGTATTTGAATTAGTTGAAATATTTCTAAATGTATTTTTTAACTTCTTTTTTTCTACTACTCTTACCATTCATTTCATCACATTTGGAGTTGCCCACATTAAAACAAGACGTTTTCATATTCCTCGGCAGGATGTTCCACCACTTGTATTCATATCCCAAAGAAGGTTCAGTTCCTCCCGGGCATCTTTGACATTCTGTGCCAAAACAAATCATCTCTGTTACACATCAGTACCAGTAAACCAACAGTGTTGCATAATACATGAGTATGTCCATGTTAATGTGTTTATATACACCTGTGGTGCCATCAGAGTAGGTGCCTTGAGGGCAGGGTAAACAGGTGGAAGAGTTGTGCATGTAAAAGCCTGGGTTGCAGGGCGGACAGTCCTCTTTCTCTCCAGAAGGGGGCAGCGTCACAGCACCAGTCACATTCTCCACACACACCTGAGGCTCCACCCACCTGTACAGCATCTGGGTCTAAAATAATACAGGAATATAAAAATGAGCAAATTATCCACACATAATTTACCACAAAATACTGCATTATATGTTCCCTACCTTTCCGTCACTATCACAGGCCGTGTGTATTTGAAAATAGTCTTTCTCTGAACAAGGAGGTCTTTCTCTACACTGCGACCATCCCTCATCTAGAACACACACACACACATGTAGAGAAACATTAGGGTGACCATATGTCCTCTCTTTCCCAGCCAGGATTCTCAATTGCCTAAAATGTCCAGATTTTGGCAATGGTTTCCTACTGACAAGCTATTACAGTCCTAGAGTCCAAATGCACGATTATGTACACTACCCACTTGCTATTGGTCAAACTACTTTTCAGTCATTACCTTCAGTAAGTATGAATACAATAGGAAAACAAAACAAAACCCAGACATATTAGGCAATATAGAAATACTGACATGGAAAAATAGATCCACTGAAAAATTGTTTTAGTTACTGCATTGTATTGGATTCTAGTTAAAATGATACCAATAAGCCATATGTGACCATCTATCACAAAACCAGTCATAAGCATTATTTTTTCAAAATTGAGATTTATTCATCAACTGAAAGCTGAATAAGTAAGCTTTCAATTTATATATGGTTTGTTAGGATAGGACGATATTTGGTCAACTGTTTGAAAATCTGGAATCTGAGGGTGCTAAAAAAATCTAAATGCTGAGAAAATCGCCTTTTAAGTTGTCCAAATGAAGTTCTTGGCAATGCATATTAGTAATCAAAAAAATAAATTGATATATTTACAGTAGGAAATTGACAAAATATCTTGCAACATGATGGGAACTTAATGTCCTAATGATTTTTGGCATAAAATAATATTTTTGGCAATTGCTACAAATATACCCCAGTGACTTTAGACTGGTTTTGTGGTCCAGGGTCACATATGTAGATTGGCACAACAAAGAATGCAAGAAATGGTCTGAATGATTGATTATTGGTGTGTGTCCGTACGGGAGTACTGTGTTTTGGAGCATGGTGTACATGAACTGGCTCCCTTTCCAGAGTAAGCGTTCCTGGGGCAAAGGTCACATGAAGAGGAGCCTGGGGTTTTACTGAAGGTGCCCGGCCTGCATGGAAAACACTCTGAGGTGTACGCCACACCTGCACACAAAACATGCAAAACAACGCAAATTGTTCAAAATGCATCTGAATTAATTCGCCATAAAGAAGGTTGTGAGACACAAAAGAAGACGTGATTTCATCAGAATCTCTCACCTTCGATCTGGATGTTCTTCAGAAGGACCGGCTTCACTGGTTTCCCACCCAAGAGCATTCCTGTGGTTCTCCAGTACAGAATATTAGTTCCTGACTTCAGGTTTACCTGTGATATACAAAAAACAGTTTTCATTAGACACCAATACTGCAAAATCCTTAAAGGAAAATGTAATATTCTGTGATCATTTTCTCACTCGCATTTTGTTCCAAACCGTTCTCTGGAACACAAAAGCAGATACTTTTGTCAAAATATCTTCTATGGTGTTCAGCAGAAGAAAGAAAGTCATACAGGTTTGGAACAACATGAGGGTGAGTAAATGATGCCTGATTTGGGGTGAACTGTCCCTTTAAATATATGAATAAAATCACTAACTGTATGGGTTCCCCACTCTCCGTTAGAGGTGAGTTTGATCCATTTCTCACTTCCTGTCTGGTCCATCTCCTGACATTGGTCATTCTGAATCTGCATCAGAAATACAACTAGTGCTGTCAAACGATTAATTGCATTCAAAGTTCTCGTTTACATAATATATGAGTGTGTACTGTGTATAATTATTCTATATATATATATATATATATAAATACACACACATGCATGTTTATATTTAAGTAAAACATGCATATTAAATATATTTATACATTATATGAATATACATATATGCATGTAAATATTTTTTAAAAATACACGTGTGTGTGTGTGTATTTATATATATGTAATATAATGGAAATATAATAAAAACTTATTTTGGATGCGATTAATCGCAATTAATCATTTCACAGCACTAAGTAAAAGAGATCTATTTTGACTTCAACACACTTGTAAAAAAATAAGTGAAAGATGTATAGAGTAAAACACACAAAGAACTCGAAGAAGACGTTGCTGTCTACGTATTGATAGTCAAAGGAGACGGATCCCATCTTCATGAGATGCACTGCATACACCAGTGACACGGTGCAGTCATCACGATTGGATTCCAAGTGAGTTCCCTGAGGTGTCCATGAAGAACTGCAATTAAACATTAACAGGTAGATCTAGATCTGTAAAAGCTTAGAAGATAATGGAATATGTGGATAAATGATAGAATATGTGGATTTATATTTCAGGATGTAACTTGGCACTGACTTGTTGCAGGTCATTGAGTCATCTCCTGAACCTCCTGAGTCCATGTATGTGGCCAAACTGCTGAATCCTGCAGGAATGGCATCCCACTGGTCAAAACGTACGCCGCTGCCCAGTGAATAAGACCCGGCTGCACATGGTGTGCAATGCTGGGATGACATCTCTAAAAACTCCCCAGCTTCACAAGAAAAAGCTGCACAACAAGTAAGAACAGTGGCACAATGCAAAGACGTACTATAGTGTTCAGATGTACTCAAATATAAAAGCAAGGAAATGTTTTCATAGTGTGTTTGAGACAGCGTTCTTTGAATTAAATGCCACTTGGTTTGATATTTTAAGTAATGCAATGCATGTTTATAGAGATTGTGTATAAGTGCTTGTTTTCTCACTGCAGTCTGTTCCTCTGACAGGCTCTGGAAGGCCTGAGCAGCTTCGCTGTCTGTGAGGAATGGCAACTCTCCATCTGGAGCCTGTGCTGTCACACTCTGTGTACTCGAAGTAGTAGTCTGTCTGAAACACACATGCAGATATCGACATATTCAAACATTTATATCAAACACAAGTTACGGTCATTAAAAGTGGCCTTTTTTCCTACAACAACAAGAAAAAAAAATATTACTGTTTAGAATATTTTAATAAATTAATTATATATATAATTAACATATAATATTATTATATTATATATACTATATATATATCAGATTTTTATTGTATAGCAATCTGTCTATAACACAGATTATAGACATTTATTTTCAGACATTTACATCATCCACAATTATCATAATTAATAAACCAGCAAAGATAAAGAGTGTAATATTTAGAATATTTTAATTCAGTAATTCACCACTGGAATAACTTATCTCAAAGTTTACATCACTACACAGCTACTGTTTTGTGTTCAAATTAAAAAAAAAAAAAAAAAAAATATTGTAATATGCTTAAAGCAGAATAATACAAAACAATAAAACAATGTAATAATATAAATAAATAAAACAAAACAAAATTAAATCCTGGATACATGTGCAAGTATAGACACATGCATAACAATAAAATAAAACTGCTCATGTGCTCTTCTCAAATTCTCTTCTCAGTTTAAAATAAAATAAAATAGAAAAAAGAAACCCATGGACAAAATTTATTTTAACATGCTTAAAACATGTTTTTATCCTAAAATAAAAATATATAAATAAATTAACTAAAATGAAATCATGCATATGTGTGCAATATATATATATATATATATATACCATGGACAATATTTGACATGCATAAAAAAGGTTTTTGGCTAAAAAACAAAATGAAATCCTGGATACATGTGGAATTATAGACAATTTTTGACATGCATAAAAATAAAATAAAACCGCTCATGTGCTCTTCTCAGCTTTACATATGCAAAAAAAAGGCCAAAATAAAATAAATGTGCACTTCTCAAACACAGGCAGCTTTACAGAAAGTGCCCTGTCATAACATTTTGTCATGTAACATAATTTGTGCTATTTCTCTTGAACATCTTACCCCACTCACCCCTACCTGTTTCCAAAAGTGTCAGGCACATGTAACAGATAGTTAGATATCATGTGTGTGTACAATAGCAGGGGGATGGGGACAGTCTGTCTATCTGCCTTTTGTCCCCGAACAGTCGCCAGGGCAACGGCCAGAAGCCCTGTGACTGTTGTCATGATGATCACTCATTGCTTTTGGTTGTGGATGATAATGAATGAAGAGTCTGATATACACTGATAACAACCTGAAATAATGAGGCCACTAAATACCTCCTGTGTGTGCGTCTTTGTTGACAGATCTGTTATGCAAATTAGTGCAATGCTCTGAAACGCAGCGATTGTTCTCTGCTCCTTTAGGGGCCTGCTACACACAAAAGCCAAATTGACCGCATACACACACAGGTAAGAGTGCATACCACATATTAAATGACATATACCACCATCTGGTAATGGTTGATTACAGCACACACATTATCACTAATGGTGCACCTGCACCTGCCACTATTACCCAGCATCCCCCACAAATACTCTTAAAGGAGCAGTCCACTCCAAAATCAAGATTCTGTCATTGTTACTTATTGTAAAACTGCATTGTATATATAAAACGGACTGTTTTTCTATGCAGTAACAGCAAATGTGACCTCAAAACCAGTCATAAGCAGCATGGGTATATTTGTAGCAATAGACAACAATATAGGTCAACATTATAGATGTTTCTTTTTACGCCATTAGCAGAATAAGTAAAGATCATGTTCCATTAATAGATTTTGTAATGTTACTACCGTAAATATATCAAAACCTAATTTCTGCATTGCAAAGAACTTCATTTTGGCAACTTTAAAGGAGATTTTCTCAGTGTTTTGAGTTTCAGATTTCAAATAGGCTAGCTGTTTCTCAGCCAAATATTGTCCTATCCTAACAAACCATACATCCATGGAAAGAATATTTTGATCTTATATAAATCTAATTTTTTCTTTTTAAATGTACCCACAATTTGTAACTGAGAATTCTGCCCAGCATCAGTGGGTTTTTGGGTTAAGTGGCCCTTCAACAAGCTCGTCTTTGTATGCAAATATGGATGAGGCAAGAACAACACTTTTTCAAATCAAATGGAGGGTGGAGACCCATTCGCGTTGTAAAAATGTATTTAAAGTTCATATAAATCCATTTTACAAGCTCTAAGGCAAATGCAGCGCATAACGCACAACAATCTAGCTGTCATCTGACTGGCCAGCTGAGCGCCGCGTCATCATATTATAGGATCCTCGTCCATTTTAACCATTTTAATGTCAATAACAAGATGTTCTTCTTGCTTTTTCATCACGGATTTTGCGCATACACGTTTGTGTACGATACATTAATTAATGCGTAATCACGATAATGCGCATTAGAGGCATTTCAGAAGCTCAAAATCACATTTTTGTATTAATTTATATGAGAAAACAAAATGTGCCTGCTTTAAATAGCCATTGTATTTAAAATATATATATCTGTTTCACAAAAAGGTGGCATGTTGTCGTTTACCTCTTTACACAGTGGCAGGTTGCCTGTCGCTCGTGCGCAGAGGAAGAGGGTTACAAAGCGCACAAAATAACATGATGTCCAAAGCGCCCTCCTCTCCATCTCACAAGGCTGGAATTAAAGGAAAACCAAGGATCCGATAAAAGACAACGAGGCTTCGCGATGTCTATGCATGAAACGCGAACACGCTGCGCTCTGCTCAACGATAAGCTCCTACTGTAGTTGCACTTATGGAGCTCTGATTGACAGCGGGCGTCTGACGTCACACCTGTGTAGTCTCCCAGTCAGTTCACATGGCATCTTTTATTCAGGCCAAGTCAAGCGTTTTTGTGAATTCGGCTAAAATTTAGGATTCACCAATGATTATGTTCCGAAAAACAAAGAATATATAAACTAATAAACAAACTCTATATGGTTGAACACTCGATGTTCTTTTGTTAAAATGACTCTTAGTAAGAAAGTCATGCTGGGAGAGCATGACAGAGAGAGAGAGAGACAATACGCAATAAATTATTCAGTAATATTACACCATTACATACCCTATTTATTGTCAGGATGGAAAGAAAACAAGGTGAAAAGAAATCAGGAAACGACAATGAAAGTGAAATTGCATGAACATCTGCAAGATTGTGATTATCCTCCTTCCAGGTGTGGAATATTTAATATATATATATATTTTACTTTCTATAGAACTGTAAAAATTAATTTTGTTGTTTGAACCACACCACTAGGCTATCTGTCTATCTCCTTTTGGCTTATGCATCCATTGATTATAATTGTAATTTTCACGCTATTACAAAGATTATAAAGATAATATATACATAACATATAAAACATTTCTAAAATGTAAATCTATGCTGTGACTTTTTTGTTCATTTAATAGGTCCTTTGTTAATAAAAGTATTAATTTCTTTCAAAGAAGAAAGAATAAAAATGCACTGATCCCGAACTTTTGAACAGTAGTGTAACAGTAAACTACTGTAACAGTAGTTTTGAACATTATTATCCATTTTAAATAAATGCT
>JAUCMR010010561.1:0-15385 GCA_032357425.1 Enteromius argenteus | reverse complement strand
CCAAGTATGGGTCACCATACCAAGTCACTTCACTTCACAAGACAAATGCAGGTCTATGCAGAAACCAAATGAGACAATACTTGATATGTACTGCGTTTTTAACCTAAAACACAGCGGCGTTCATCTATGAACATCTAAGTTGTTCTTTCATTACTAGAAGATGGCTGCCAGATGAACTAACTTCCCCTGAAAGGGCTGTGACCATGACTCCAACATGAAAAGTAATTGACGAGGAGGTGGAAACTCCAAACATGGCAACACATACATTGGTAGCGGAACTCAGCTCAGAAACTGCCCACTTAAAGAAGCAAAACGTACACTTCTGCATCTGTGTAAGTTGAACGGTGCTTTGCAGTGCAGGCCAGAAGAGTCACAGAGGTGAGGATAGGAGAGAGGCTCACCGAAGCAGAGAGGTGATTAGAGCAGTTCAAAAAACCAGAGAGAGAAATAGAGCGAGAGAAAGCATGATAAAGTCTCTCAGGTGCTCTGCTAAACCAGAACACACCTGCTGGCCCACAAGATGGGCATCCACCTGCTGCCTGACTACAGATCAGCTCACACCTCTACACTCCACCTGTGTGCCCCAACACTGCATCTGAACCGCCATGAAAAGATGCTTGATAGAGATGTCAGAAAGATGTCGGAAAAAATGTGATCCAGCACTTCATAATTGTAACATCTGGATCAAGTCCACTCTAATCACCAGATAAGTGTTCTTGGCAGCTCCGGTGGTGGGTAGGGAAAGCGACGAGAGGTGGAGAGAGATAGACGAGCAAAGGCCTGGCTACTGTCTCGTCCGCAGCCTCACGTACATGACAAATGGATTTTCAGTGCGGCCCTCCGGCTGTTTAGCTGTGCTTTCCTCTGCTGATTCTATTTGAATTGACAAATGAAAATAAATTTGATTTTCAACGGTGTCCTTTACATTAAAATTCATTAGGTCTTAACGGGAACGGAGATGATGTCTAGTCTCATTGGTGGGACACAGCCAATTACCTTTTAAAAAATCTATAAAATAAAACCAAACGGAGTCAGTTTTACGTACTTCGGAATGAGCGCGCAATCCCTTACGCCCATCCAAATATCTGTGCCGTAGATCAACGCATCATTCCTCTTCCCTGACAAGCTCTGGTGGGCATCCCGAGGCTGTTGATGCAGAACCTTAATTAATTTTCAGCCTAAATGGGCAGGAACGGGGAGGGGGTGGGACCATTAGCCCACGGCATAGCGGCGGTCCTATCGAGTGGGTCATTTGCATGGCGGGAGAATGACTTTGATGTACAAAGCACAGTGACAGGAGAGAAAGAGAGAGTTAGTAATAGATCAAGAGAAAGGAGGATTGTGAAGGAACTGGGAAACACCCCGATAATGACCCTCTTGTGTGTGAAGGAGGGGCTGCTGGCAGGCGATGGAGGAGTTTGGCGTATCTGACGGGATGAGGTGAGGAACAGGACTAGCCTTAAGCAAACGCAATCATACATGGTTGAAGCCAGAGCCTCCGGCATGCAGCAATAGGAATGTAGTTTATTTTTCTCTCTTTTATCTCAACACACAGACCAACACATGGACATGTATAGAGACACACTGCATTAACATACTTGTCTCTGTGTACATTTCCAAATTTGTTTTTGATTTAGAGCACAAACAAACTCCCTTTCTCTGCCGTTATCTTTGCACCATAATCATTCTTTATTCTCATGAGTTGTTGTCTAATGTGTGCCTCTCTTTTCCTCTCAGACACAGAGGAAAGTTGATTTAATTACAGCTAGCAGCCACTTCATTTCCGGAGGATGGTTAACTGCATGCCAGGAGCTGAGTGGAGCACAATGTTGCGATCTGTACTGCTTAAAAAGACTGATGGAGAGAGACTAACAAACATGAATTTGACGAATAAATAATGAATGAAATTAATGAACAAAATTCAAACATTTTTATCATCTGATACGCATTTACTTGAATACATTTTTATAAATGATATATTGTACAGTCAACAAAAAAGCAATGTATTTAACCTTTTAATATAACAATATGGAATGTCACAAATTAGACTCATAACTATAATATGTTAGTTTACCCAAAAATTCAAATTCTGTCATTAATTACTCACCATCATTTTGTTTCAAGCCTGTAAGACATTTGTTCATCTTCAGAACACAATTTAAGATAATTTAAAAAACGTCTGACCTTCCATAGACAGCAACAGAATTTCCAAATTTAAGGCCCAGAAATGTAGTAAAAACATTGTTAAAATAGTCCATGTGACATCTGAGGTTTAACCACTGTCATGAACGTATGTCGAAGATTGACACTGAAGAGAATTGTACAATTTTTGAATAAAGTTATTTTTTCTTTGTGCACAAAAATATTCTCAAAGCTTCTTAAAATGAAGGTTGAACCACTGATATCACATGTACCATTTTAACAATGTTCTGGGCCTTGAACATGGTAGTTCCCTTGTTGACTATGGAGTGTCAGAAAGCTCTCAGATTTCATCAAAAATACCTTAATTTGTGTTTTGAAGATAGACAAAAGTCACACAGGTTTGGAACAACATAATTTATGACATAATTTTCAATTTTTGGGTGAACTATCCCTTTAAGGGCTTCTTAATGGAACAGTTCACCCAAAAATGAAAATTCTGTTATCATTTACTTACCCTCAAGCACTGTACTTCCAAATCTGTATGAATTTCTTTGACTTCCATAGTATTTGTTTGCCTATTATAGAAGTCAATGTTGACCCAAAACAGACTGGTTACAAACTTTCTTCATATCTTCCTTTGTGTTCGGCAGAATAAAGAAATTCATACAGATTTGGAACAACTCGAGCGTGAGTACATACCTTTATACCTTTGAAGCTAAGATGAACTGTATTTTTGTCCTGCAAGCATGGCCAAAAATGTTTAAGACGAAAATAACTAATTAGATAACTTGTTTGAGAACAACTAACTGAATTCAGATTTTGGAATTATATTATATAAAGTTTAATATTATAACATTGTACAAAAGTCTTTACTGCTACTTAATTTTCTGACAATTTATTTATAATTGAATGAATCCTTGCTAAAACAGTTTGAAAGAGATTCTACTGAAAGTGCTTTATTTAATGCGTAAAGAACAAATAAGAGCAAAAACCATTCTTTGCATTAAGAAGCAAACCATACATTAATGGACTATTTACAGAGCAAACTGGAATCACTTGAGCTAAACCTCAATGTGTCCATTAGGAAGTTCCTGACATGCTGGAAGCGTTCCAGAGAACAACATTGTGTCCAGATGTTTTATCAGGCTAAACAACGTCCTCGCCTGACACTTGAAAATGAGGGGCGATGGAGCAGTCCCACTGCTGTCTACATAATCTCACCCTCAGCTCTGAGGTCAGAGGTCACTCTCTCGCTTTTGAGGCAATGGTTAATCTCTGCATCAGTGCAAAATGCTTGACTCGAAAATGATTACACAACTTCTTAACAAAGCTGTATCAGAGGCACAAGATCACACTGCCGCTATTGATGAGATGCATTCATGGAAAAGCTAACGGATTCTGATCAATGGGTTCATACTGCAGAATGCGTTGTCAAATGAGGTCGAGATGCCGTGATTGTGTATTATTTACACGGCCAGAAGTGAACAAAAAAATCAATGCGAGCAGAGCCGTGTGAAGATGAACAAAGCGAGTCCTCCTCTTAGCCCTCTTAAAGCGGTTTTATGGGTGAGTCAGAGGGCTGATGACCAAGCTCTTCTGCCGCTCTTCATTTCATCTGAAGCCAAACAAGCACCTGGGCAAGACACCAGAGTGGAGGAGAGCCGAATGGGAAAGGAAGGGAGTGTGTAGGAGATGGGCCAGGTATTTGACATGTAATCTGCTGATAAAGAGAAGATTGAAAAGTGTGCTTGCTTAGCTGTTCTCTCGCCCTCTCTCTCTTTCTATCTATCTGAATCAGACCAAGGGCGAATTCAACAGGCAAACAGCAGTGAGGGAAAACAAAGCTGGAGAAGGACACAGAAGCAGCAGAGTAGGTGGAAGAAAATGACGGGGAAAGAGAATGCACACTTTGTTCTCTTGAGATGGCTGTAGTTGTGCCCAGTCACACTGTTAAACATCCATGGCAAACATGTGCAAATTGTGTGAAAGCGTGCCACAGAATCAGTGCTGTTTGTGCAGCGATGTCACTTTAAGTCCATTCACACCGCAGATATGCCCTCAGGCAGAAATTTTCAGTGTAGCCGATACATACAGTACACACACAGCATACTCGAATGGGCAAAGACTGAAATCTTTAACACTGTTAGTCAAGATTATGTGTAAATAATGTTTCAAAGCAGCAATTTGTGATGTAAAGTACTGGTACTCTCACACTTAATTCAGGACACAAGACTGACAGGCAGCTTCTTTCTGTCTTCTCTTAACGTTAAATGCATTTTGCGATATAAATGGTTGTTTTACCAAGAAATTAATGCAAATAGTTTTGCCAGTAAATGAACAGTAGACTTTCAAAAAACATGTACTGTAGATATATTAATGTTATCTATGGATAACTTCAGCAGCTTCAACAGGCTGCAACAGTTAGATACTGAAAAACTTCAAAGCACTCTTTGTTCTATGGCTTTTCATTTTTTTGTTCTTTATTTGTTTTTTTTTTACTGACTCTCTTTGCACTCCTATTCAACTTTTCAATAAATAACTTTCAAATACAAATAAAGCTCAAATCATACTTAATCTTTTTTTCCTCAGGTTGATCCAGTTAATGCACACATGTGCTTGAAGGAAATCAAATTATATCAAGAAGGTGTTGGGCTCTTTTAACTAAAACACGAACCCTCCATTCTAACAGCTGCCATGTTGAGCTGCATTATTTCTCCCATCATTATTCTGCGAGTGGTCCGTCTCCCTCTTACACCGTCTCTGGTGTATAACAACTTTCAAAGTGGAGAAAGAGACAGATCAGTGAAGTATAAAGCTACAAAGCTATTTCTAAATCTCTCAAAATGTTGACGTTGTTTCAGCTGAAAAAGACACTGTACTCTGTTTTTCCTTGCCCACAGTCATTTTCCAAGAAAGTGACACACACAGTGACTTACACTAACACAAAATGATATCTATATATAAACAGCGAAGGATAAAATGGGGATGTGTGTGCTGAAGGTACAAATGATCGTCAGTGAGAGAAACGTATAGTGACTCCTCCAGAGCACCTCCATGTCAGTGTCAGCATGCGGGCTGGACTCATTTAGTCAGTGATGGACCGAGCCCTGACTTCCCCCAAAATACTACCACTTCAGCAGTAAGTCAGTGGTACGTTTACACAGAACCATGTGCATTAGATGGGGACATCTAACAGTCTAAATACTGCTCTCTGCTTCAAGAAGTGGAGGCAGATGCGAATCATGTGATATGACGTTAGCACTAAGAAGCCTTTTGTGTGTGTGTGCGATTTGATGTTGATTTTAAATGACCCCATTTACTTTTTCAGTACAGGTTCATTCTTCTAATGTGGATGATTCATCAGTTCTGCTGACGTCAACCAAGTCTAATTTTCGCAATGAAGTCAATTCCTGATGGACAAAATGACAAAAAAGTACTGTTTTATACCCAGTTTCACTCAGTTAAAGTTTAACCAAAATGAGAACTCATTATAATTTACTCACCCTTCTGTCCAAATTGCTATGACGTACTTTCCTCTGTTTTTTAAATATCTACCTTTTTTATTCCCTAAAAGAGAAAGGTTTGGAACCCCCCCCAAAAAACAACAACAAAACAAACAAACAAACAAAAAAAAACCCCATCTAGGATACTGTTCAACCACAAACAAATTGCAACTTTCAATATGACAATTTCAGACTAAATTGGAAACATTCAGGTTGGTAAGCGAGGGCGCAACAGAAGTTAAAAATAGTATCTACATCGACACCTATCTGCCAATGACATCCCTTTATCTTATATTGCCTAGATAGGATATGAAAGAGTGGGACTAGAGAGACTAAGTGTTAGAACTTCGATGAGAAGTGGAGAGAGAGAGGCTGATGATGCGGTCTGAAGCTGAAGAGGATGGAGAGATGAAGAACCCTTGAAAGAGCCAATAAGATGAAACACCGAACTGAATGTTTTAATCCACTGACAGTTCAGAAACATTTAAATCAGTATTAATCTTTACACTCGCCAAATCTACTGAAGACTATGTACTGTATGGCTCATTTAAAAGAAGTGTGAAGCTCTCATTTCAATTTTAAATGGTTTTGACTTTGAAAATGTCTCTGACTGGTTGGGTAAACTCTCTCACCCACACACTCGCTCAAAAAGAACAAAACAAAACAAAAAAAAACACTCACCAACTCCAACACACTCTATCACCTCAGAAACCATGACAACCTTCTCTAACAAAATGATCTGGAGGCTGTTTGAAAGCATTTGGGGGAGAAAAAAAAACAAGAAAGAAACTAGCACAACATTACTCACATCTACATCCATCACTCATTTCTAAACTGCAAAATGACCATGTGTTTGATGGGTACTGGCATGCTTGTTCTGACCTCATGAACATATGAATATAGCCCACTAAGCCATCCTCTAAACTCCTATATTCAACAGAGTCACAGAATATGCAAAACCCTGTATTTCTTCACAAAATTTTTCAATATATATAAAAACAGAAGTATGAAATATGTGTTATTTATTTGAATAGCAAAAATCTAAAGCAGCAAGACTCTTGATTCCACCAAGAGACCGGAGATTCATAGAAAGATGCTGTGGTCTTTAACAAGAAGGTTCATGGGAGTGTTTAGAGTGATCCAAGCACAGATTGGTATGAGATAAGAAAGTGGCCATCTGTGAGGAAAGGAGGTTTTAACATCCAGCTCCTGGCTGATGAGAATCAAATCACTCTCTTTGGCATCTTAGTCATTAGAGGCGACGATAATGACAATAGGCCGATTTGAACACGCTCTGGTGTATCTCTGAGGTCTCTGGATGCATGTTGCCTGATTACTGTGGAAGTACTGATGATGAGATTGGCTGTGGGGTGATTAGAAAAGACTATAGCAGCAGTAAAGCCTTAGGACACAAGGGGAAGGTTAAGCCTTTACTGACTTAAAGATTAGGTCAACCTAATGTATTAAGCATGAAGACCATAGACTAGAGACCACAACGAAGCAGATCATAAAAAGAAAAGCATTTTTCTAAGATTCTGTGTGTGTGTGTGTTTGTAGGGCTAAAGTGACTCTCTGTGTGATTCTCTGAGTCCGGACACAAATCCCCGGTCCTTCAGGACGATGTGAAGTTGTCTTTGTGTTCTAAAAGCATCTGGAGCATCTCTCACAGTCACCTGGAGGCCAGCAGCAGAGCCTCTAGTATCTTATCTCAATCAGAGAGCTGTTAATCCATCCATGCCCTTCCTGCTGCTCTTTCAGGCCTGTCTGTCCTCACTCAGGTCAGGCCAGATCGAAGACGGGTGACAAGCTTCTGGCTCTTCACAGGCACCTGCTCTCTCGCTTTTGTTGATGGCAACACTTAGCCAACCTTGACCCTGCCATTTATTCACAGTTAACATAATAGAGATTGAAGTGTGATGTATGATGCAAAAATGCTATTTTAAGCCGTTCAGTGGAAGAATAAATAAATGTATTTTTTTTTTTTTTTTAATGCTTGATGCATGACAGAAATACTCTAACTAATCTCTAACTTATCTCCACAGTCCATTTACAGAAAGCTGCAAAAACTCATCATTTAGAAAGTCATGTCACCACTATAAGCTAAATTTATCTTTTATTTATTTATCTATAAATTTATCCAAAGTCTTGTTTTATCAGGATCATCCCAGAAATCCTCCAACTTAAGGTTTAAATTCTTTGGAGGAGAAAAAAAGAGAAGGAAAAATCGCTGCTGTGCTTTGAAAAAACAGCTACTGTGGCAGTATCAAAAAGATCCTATTTGGATAAAAGGAAAAGTAATAAAGGTTGGGTTTTAGCCTTGGTTTGTTTCTTAGGAAGTAAAATACAGGAAGTAAATATGTTTGCAAAATTGTTTAAACACGACTTGCTTGGTTTAAAAATTTAATTTAAAAGTTTCTTGGTGCTGAGTGTTTTTATGTTTAAAAGTCAAAACATAGTTCCTTTGTTTGCGATTGAATATTGATAAAAAAAAATCATTTTCTTGCTAAAAATCTTGCTGAAAAGAAACTAATTCATTTTTAACACACAAGTCACTGCTGTTGAGAGGTGGGTAGTAATTTCATTAAGTAATTTGTGTGAAATTTGTGCATTCATATGCTTTCTTCACTATTTCACCATTATCACCACCAGTGCTTTATTCTGAACTTTGATCAGATCCTACAGTATGTAAACAGTACTCATTATTTGAGCAGAAATTTCACTGGATGTTCTCTTCCTCCTCCTTACAGTACTATAATGACTTTTGCTCCTACTTGAGTAATTATTGATAAATAAACAACATTATTTGTACTCGAGTACAGATTTTGGCTACTCAGCACTGATGCTGACTTACCTAGTACTGGTATTACGAAGAATGACAAGGGCATCAGGAAAGCCATCCATGTTGTAGTCTCCTAAGTGCAAGGTGATGGGAATGTCTGAAGATGGCACAAATCCCCAGACAGAATCCTTCCACCTGAAGTCCGTCAGCACTGGTACCCAATCCCACTGGAACAACAGAAGAAGACAATGCAGTTACATGAGCTGACATACAGTACAAGAGATCACTGCTAACCTAAAAGAAAAAAAGCAATAAAACCCTTCAAAAATTAGCCACATTTTCATCAGTTAAATGCACCATATGAAGTACAGTAGTA
Organism: Enteromius argenteus; assembly: GCA_032357425.1. Classification (NCBI taxonomy): domain Eukaryota; kingdom Metazoa; phylum Chordata; class Actinopteri; order Cypriniformes; family Cyprinidae; genus Enteromius; species Enteromius argenteus. The sequence continues at coordinate 6,585 of JAUCMR010010561.1, read as the reverse complement.
CACAGAAAGTACTAAATTAAATGTTTCAAATATATATTACTTCATATTAGACTCGTAATACTGTTCAAAGTTTTTTTAGATTTTATAAAGCGACTAAATAACATTATTAAATTAGTTGATGACATTATGATGAATTTGTCAGGGTAGGGATGTTGAATAGCAGTTTAGCAATGCCACTTGTTTAAGTGTCTGATATGAAAGTTAACAGGTCATGCGAACAACCCCCAAAAATTGAATGTAGCCAAAGCAAAGCAGCGCACCAGGCAGTGCAGCATTACGGTTCTCTTGCTCTTTGGGTTTGGTCATTTGCACGTGTGTGGGGGAGGCACAGGCGCAGATGCTACAGGCTTTACTCACTCATGAATATAAAACAGAGAGCCAGGTGCATCTCTGCATGTTTACATCCATGGGGATGGAGGGAGAGAGAGAGAGGCTGCTAGAGAAATGCAGGGAGAGGGGAGATGGACACAAAGTGGTAAAGAGAGAATGCAGCAAAAAGAAAGCAGCGCATTCTGTAATGGCTGCTAATAAGATTTTCTCCTGACCCTCAGTTCACAGCCAGAATAAGCAATGTATGGATCAGGCAAAGAGATGATGTGTGTATTTGTAAAAAACTATTTTGCATTTGCTACAAAATAATATGTCTCAAGCTAATATTGGTAATATGTCTAAAGCAAGTATTAACTGTTGTTAGTCTCGTCTCCGCTGAAAAGAAAAATAGAAGTCAAGTTTGTGAGTCATGGTGTGCACTGTAGGCCTAGCCGCCTCATTATGAGCAAATGTTAGAGTCCTGCAATGTTTGTTTACATTGCAGCACTATTTCCCGCTAAGCGCTTGACAGGTTATCTAGGACAATTTCAGTCTATCCATGGTTTAAAAATAATCGAAATCATGCGTTTTAAACCATATCAGTTTAAACTTCTGATTTAAGGTTTTCTGAGTGCACACATCAGAAGGACACGGACATAAAATGGGTGTCAACGGCATGTGAGTACAAAACTACTTTCTCATTTATACTCAAGTTTACATTAAAAACACACGAGCTACAACAACAGTCGGCCAATTATGCCTGTGAAGGTTATTATGTTATATATTATATATTAGATGTGTGTTGCAGCATAAATAAGTTAGAGTAAATAAATCAATAAACCCACTGAAAAATTAAGGTTTTCATGATATTTCACCTTTAAACCACTATAGTGTATATAACTATAGTCAAACAGTTACAATAACTAACCTTTAAACATCAGAGATGTAAGAATAGCTAACTTCAGAAAGTCAGCAACATAATTAAGTGTCATATGTAAATAAAGTTAATAATAAACTGCTACAAAAATTAACTTTCAAACAATTAGTCACAATAACAGCATACCTTTAAACGTTAGAGACATAACATTGTAACTAAACTTTAATCCATAGAGCAAAGATAAACCAATGACTAACTTTCAATAATTATCTTTCAAGGTGCAAGGTAGCTGATTCCATAAGTTATAATGCCAGTGACCAAAAAATCATCACCCTATAATTTTAGACAAGATTGTGGGACATGCTAAAGTGCTTTATCTGTAGATCTTAAAGATCTATTAGATAAGTAAGAGAGGATAAGGATCTTTAATGTACGATGGAGCTTGATCATTAGGGCCTTCAAAATCAAACATCATCTTAAACTGGATCCTAAAATAAACCCGAAGCCAATGAAGCGAGAATAAAATTGGAGTTTTAAGAAAATATTTTTTAGCCGATGTTAACAGCCTTGCAGGAGCATTCTAGACCATCTGAAGGTGCGAGAGTGAAGACTGACAAAGACAAACATAGAATGAATCACAATAATTAAGAGGAAATAAACATGTTTTTATCAAAGGTTTTAGAAATGGGTTGAAGCTTAACTATTCTTAACAACTGAGGTAATGTGTCTGACTCAAAGTTCGACACGCAAATTTCTCAACTGAAGCGATATTGACGGAAAATGACCAAACAACATCTAGGTTTTCAGGGGACCAAACTATTTCAGTTTTGTCATTATTATGTTGGAGACACCAGTTTTCCAAGGCAAATATAGCTGAAAGCTATCAACAAATAAATAAAAAGTAATATTATGTTGCCCAATAATACTTCCAAGAGGAATATTTAAAAAAGGGGGACTCAATATAGACCCCTGAGGAACCCCACTAACAATTGGGGCTGAAGATGAGAACTTTTGATCTTTTAGAAGTTTTAGAAGTCTTTAAGAAAGCACTGTATAGCTGTGCCTATTGTATGAAAGGCAGCGGTAAGATCAAGTATTTATTTATTTTTTGCCGTGATGAGCTGTAATGCGAAGTGTAACAATAACTAACCTTTAAACCACAGACATAACTATTGCTAACTCTTGGGGAGTTGAAAACTATGAAAACATCTTATATGAGATGATAATGAGAAATCTTATTATAAATTAGTGAATTCTGCCAGATATCTTATAATGAGCTGGATAAATGGCATCCAAGATAAACCCTTCTTCAGTTCACTGACATGTGTTCACTCTCATTTTTCCCACTCTCTTGTTTTCCGTCTTGCTTTCTGTCTTTCTTTTATTCACTTAGTTAATGAATGTTTAATGGTTCTTAAGCTCCTGGAGCACTTCCCTCCCATAGGACCGCTGAGCCAGACCTTAACTTCCACCACAGGTCTAAGTAAGCAGTTCTGACTGATGGGCTGTTAAAACAGGTTATGAGATGTTATGACAGCTTATGGGCACACTTACTGATGGCTCATCATAACTAAGCAGAAATACTGACAGGGTTTTAAATTGAACATGCTTGGCAAACCATTTCTAAACTAGGGCCATTATTGTTGAGAACCTCAATACCAGCCGAAATAAAACAAATGATCCTTAAGAGCGACTCTGAGTGTGTGTACATGCTGGTACGTGTTGAGACACTATAAAATGCAAGCACACATTCTGTGTGTGTGAGCTAACCCAGAGTCCCGTACTTCCACTCTACGATTAACAACTACAGTAAAGCTTCACATACAAAAACAAACGTCTCTTTCTCTCAAGAAGCCGCTCAGACAGAATGGCCTTAACTCCCAGCTGAATTCTGCTGAATTGAAGACTCTTTTCATTCGACATAGAAATGATTATGCAAACAGTCATTGCCCTTGTGGCCATCTACAATCGGCTTCCATCACTCCGTGTCTGCTTGTGTAAATTGACTTATATCAGTGCTGACTGCCGGTTAATGCTAAGTCGTATTGATTTATTAGGGAGGGTAGATGGAAATCACAAGGCTGTGGGCTGACATGGTGGTGAGCACAGAATGGGTCTACTCAAGTCCTTCTAACTGCTAGTTAAGAGTCAAATTGAGATCATTACTATTCTTAACATGAGCGTTTTTAAACCTTCAAATTGAATGAACCACTTTTGACAGCAAGTGACGCTTACAGAAAAGCAGAAATATCAAAGTATGTAAAGCACTGCACAGTTTTCCACTTCAGACATCCACTTGTCATGGAAAAGAAATAAAGTATTTACAGAATACACAGCTTTTAAGCCATTCTGACTGTAATTTTGTGTCGTATTTATGAAATAACACTACATACAAGAGTACAGAGATAACACAGCATCTTTGGATTTTTCCTCTGCTATTCACTGTCGCTTAGCAAAATGGTTCATTTGTGTGTACCTCCAAGTCTCAGTTTTATGTAACAGCAATGTTTCTGTGGATGTGAATCTTATTGGTTAGCCAGCTTCATTTGCAGTTTGATAGAAAAGAGGTTTGCAACACCTCTCTGTAAAAGAATCAGTTGCACTAACAGCATGGAAATGTTTGTCGGTCCGAACAGACGCACTGACAGCAGTTCATTCAAAATGTTTATCACACCGAAATTTCACACCGAACATTTGTTGTGGTGCGAACAGGCCTTCAGAAGATTAGGGAAGAGCAAGAGAAAAATATAGCTAACATGAAAGACTCAGAGATGATTTAGCCAGTAAAGGTATTGAGAATTAGATGTTGCGATAAAAGCGAGTGCTGCTTGCATGTGCCAAACTTGGCATCTAGACAGTCTGAATATGAGCAGGTTTGATCTACATTGAAAACATCCTTCCAAAGTTTAAAAATAACCTGAACCAGCTGCCGTTGAGAATAGGTGTTGGCGGCATTAGCTGCTGGCCAATGAAGACTGTTGGCAGCAAACCAGCCTGGCAGTGTCGACCTGTACCATTGAACAAAGAGCCTAGCACACATCATTACGCTACATGCGACACATCCCTAAACTCTAATGCGGACGGAGGAGTGGAGGAGGCCGGCAGGGTCACACAGAGAGGGATGTAAAAGGCACCATACAAAATTCACGCATTAATAAGCCCGACAGGATGTGACTGGCAAAATGTCTCGCTTATCAGCAGCCTTTGGAGAAATGCGAACAGGTTTAAAGTCAATAATTCACGCCTAGTAAACAGATTATACTTTAAGCTGCCATACAACGAGAGAGTATTTTCCCACCATCTGCTTTACACAGACCTGGACTCTCTGACAGGTCAGGGGAGGGTTTGGGCTTCAACTCTGGCAGGTGCCTAGAGAGCCTGTGTACAACGCTCATTGTTTAAGGATGCGAGAGCCCATCTGAGAATCAGCCAGGCCTTCCTAACAAAGACTCTGCACATTTATCATCCTGTTTGTGGAGAACGTCTACTTGACAGTTCACTGAGGCAGACCGGGTGAATACGTGGCATGACTCGTACAAAAAGATGCTTTTGCATGTCTAAGACTAAAACTGGCACTTCAGAGTGTGTGTGATGGATGAGAGGAGCGATTAGAAAGTCCGGAGATGAGAAGAAAGAGGGGAATGGGTAATTTGTGGTGTATGTGTGGTGGGATGGGCCTGTTGCTGATCACAGAGGAGAGAGAGGTAACTCTCTGCTAGAATTAGCCTCCCATCCTGCTATCCGCTGCTCTACTGATTAACCCAATCAACCCAAACTGGAGCACACAGACCCAGACACACACACACGCGCACACACACACACACACCTCAAGTCCAATCAAACAGAAATGAGACGGAAGCTAATCAGTGTCATCCAGGATAACGAGACACTCTGTAATTAACCAACTACCATAGAAAACATGCTAATTTCTCATTTGGCTTCCTGCTTTAAGATGTTTATTGGCTGAACACAGCTGGGAGAGACCTGCGGTAATGCCACCGCAACGCCATGAGCGTCTAGACACTAAGGATGATGGGATACCTCAGCACCAGCGATTACTTCAGCTTTATAGGTTATTGCTCTACTTGTTCAAGACACACATGACAGTTTGTCATCTTATGAGCCACTTACATCATTTGAAGTGTCTCATTTGTGTAAATGACGGCATGAGCCCAGCAAACACCATGCGAACGAAATGTCAGCGAAATACACTATGCCGTTGTTGCCAAAGTGACAGGGAGGGGAAGAGGGAGAGAATGATCTCTTTAATGCAGAAAGCCATGATAGCCTTTCCTTAGCAAAAGTAATGGGACATCTTAGATAGAGCAGACGCTGTGCACAGAATACAAATGGCCCATTTTCCTCCCTCCCTCATATCAGTCGGGGAGACATCATCACGTTCGCATTGCCAAGACTCCATCCCTGTGGCTTTGTTTACTAAAGCGCAAAAAGTCCCTGTTTTAGCCGAGCTACGCTTTCCACCACTCCCACATCCCAGCTGCGACGCTTCATTAGGCCAAGAAATTAAAATCAGAGCTCGCCGGCGGGAAGACACCAGACGAGGTGCCATTACATCAATAGGTGCCAATGACAGATGATATGAAAGTGCGACGTCTAATGAACTGCCATCTTTATGACACTCCGGGAGGGGAAAAAAAAAAAAAAAAGGAAGAAAGAAAGCTTCATTGCTCGTTGTATTACGGGGAACGCATGCCATTCCGCCCTGCGTGTGAAACAGAATCTACAACAGAAGGCTTCTTCATTAGCCTCCCTAGAGGAGAGAAGCACAATTTGTAATGAAATGTGGTACAAGAATCAGGAGACGGGCGTGTCAGATCAGAGGTGTTGATGGCAGGAAAGGTGGGAAGGGTACAGGCTGTTATTACAGCATGCAGTGTTTATGTCTGAAGAGAAAAGACTAGACATGTTCACCTGTGAGAGTGCCCAGAACTGAAGGTCACCTGTAGGCAGTGATTAATTTGTAAATAATGAGAGCAGTAGCAAGGACTGGTGGAGGATCTGGCATATTGTGGGTGGGGGATGGTGGGCAAAAAAAAATTGTTTTTGCACCATTTTGACATTTCATGAGAACATACATACATACATACATACATAACATACATAACATACATAACATACATAACATACATACATACATACATACATACATACATACATGAGAGTTGATGATACTGGTGGACGCGATCTAGCTTGTGTTGCAATGCTAGTTTTCTAATAATTTGCATTAAGGCAATTTGCATAAAAGTGTAAAAATGTATTTAAAGTCAAGTCAAGTCAAGTCACTTTTATTTATACAGCGCATTTAACAATACAGATTGTAGCAAAGCACTGAACATTATCAAATAGAAGAACAGAGTGATGGTAATGTATAATGACGG